>MU223822.1:733647-748503 GCA_018584345.1 Thuja plicata | reverse complement strand
CTATACCGATGCATACAGTTAGGGGGAGTCATATAATGACAAAGATATATACATGGTGTACATACTAAACACTTTAGTATTATGCACATATTAGTTTTTGATACTAATGTCAAAGGGGGAGATTGAATACATTATATTTTTCCATTAGTATATACAAGGAAAAACATGATCTACACCATTAGTTTACACTACACTGACAGAAAGGGCACATCACTACCCAACACCAAGGTTACCTGATACTGCAAAGTACAAAGCATCCCGACAAACACTATTCAGTGTTACCTGATGACAAAAAGGATAAAGGAACCCGCCGAGTAACCAACAGTGAAACCCAATGAAACAACAAAGAGAGGAACCTGAAAGATGAAGGGAACCCAATGATCAGTTCAATGAAGGAATGCTGACAGAATTTTAGTTCAACCCGATGACCAAGAACTGATAGTTAGTTACATACCGCAAAAAGTGGATCTGACTTTCCAAGTCAGATAAATCACTAAAGTTGTATATTTATCTTCTTGATTTGTTTCTAAATCCATTATGTGTGGAACAAGCAATGTAATTATTATTTTTTAAATCAGTTTAACTATTTTAAAACATGCAAACTAAAGATCAAGGTCAAGTTGTAAACCTTGGATATAGAGTTAACTTTGTAATGCATAATTCTAGAATAGGTCAAATACTTGTATAAATAGATTCTCAATCTATTGTGAAAATGTTGTTGTTCGATGATGATTGTATCCACTGAGAGAATCTAAGGACCAGACAAGAAAATTCATGCAGAAGAACAGAAAAGGATCAATTCAATTTCAAGAACAAGAACACAGGCTGCCAATGAGTAGAGAAAGGTATTAATCAATCAATATAGGTGATATTCATATACTGAGAGCTTTAATGGATCTTTGATCAACAATTATAGATTCCATATAGTCAGTTCAAACATATTGTACTCATTCTAACAAGTGTAGTACACTTAAGAAATCCTTTCATGAAAGGTGGACCTAACAGTCCTATTGTAAATATCTTAACCGAGTGCACACTTAAATTAGTGTTGCTAAAGATCTTAACAGAGTAGATCTTAATAGGTCTCCACTTTAATAATCCTAATAGGGTAGATCATCAGAAGTGATCAATTGTAAGCCTTTACCGGCTCCCTTCCATTCTGTAGATAGTGAAGTTTTGTGGGTGTCATCCCCACCGCAATTTTTACTTCCTAACATGATTTTTTTGTGATATCATATCTTGTGTTATGTGTTCATTACTTTCATGAATGTTTCTATGAAGGTTGCAAACAATTAAATATTATGAATTAATATTACATACATGAGAAAGAACATAAAAAATGGTAGGTAATACAATAAATATTGTTTACTAATGATGAAAGGTGAAAAGAGTTAAAAGTTTCAGAGGAACTGATTCACCCCTCCCCTCTCGATACTACTTCCCGTTAATCCCAACATCAGATGCAAGGGTCTTGGAAACTTCCTTCCAAGACATACTTCGCATTGTGTAAGTATTTTATGAGTAGAACTAAATTTTTTCCTTGTATATAAATACATTTTCTTTGACATTGATGTCAAAGGGGGAGTAGTAGTTGTAAAAAATGTATAGAGAAATGTATAAGGGGTGTATAGACCATAGTTTGGCTTTTGGAACTTAGTCTTTTTTATCTAATTGTTTCCATCAATTCCAAAGGAGGAGATTATTAGCAAGCAGCCAAGGATGTTAGCATATATGTTTTTCATTTATGACAACTCTACTTACTAGTATGGCTGCTTGTAGTATAGTTCAGTTTTGGGTATCCAATCTAGGAAAAATAATTAAGTCCACAAGTAGTCTCCTAGATATAGTTGCACATTTTTTCCTGGAGATTTAAGTCATGCACTGTTAGATGAAGGTATTATGGAGTGTTGTATGGCTTCTATTATGGTTTCTTGTATTTTTGAATTGTACGAAGAGAGTTACAATGTGTTTTTGGTATGCAAAAGACAATATAGCAGTAAAGTAGGGCAGATGAAAGGTCATGATGATTGAGGGAGTAGCATGTGGATTGTAGGAGTGCTATTTTTGATTTAGGTCAGGTCCTATCCCATCTTAATGGATGTGTGATCACCTATTGTTTATTTACTCTTGGGTTATGTGTTGGATACATTTGGTGATGCACTTTTGAGTTGACTGGACATATTATAAGATCAGGTATATAAGTATAGATGTTTTTGAGATGTGAGTATGTAGGAGATATGTGTGAATGCATTGTAATGTCAAAATAATGTTGTTCCCACTGAGAGGGGGTTGAATAAGAAAAATAAAACTTAAACTCTTAAAACTAAACTCATTGATTGACATCTCAAACTCTTTTTTCATTTCATCAGCAAATCCTTTACATAAAGTGTCATTGCTTCCAAATATAATATCATCAAAAAACTATTCAGAAATCAAAACTTTAATATCACTGTCACATTTCAAGTAAACATTATTGTTATCACGTGTTCTTTGAAATCCTATTTTGATTAGATAAAAGTGTAGTCTCTCATACCATGCTTGGGGTGCTTATTTCAATCCATATAAAGATTTGTGTAACTTACATACCTTGCTCTTGTTTGTGTTCTCAATGAATCCTTCTGGTTGCTCAAGGTATACTTATTCCTCAAGTATCTCATTAAGAAATGCAGACTTAACATCCATCTAATAAACTTTGAATCCTTTGTAAGAAACATATGCTAGAAGTAATCTAACTCCTTCCAATCTAGCAACATGTACAAAAGTCTCTCCATAGTCAATTCCTTCTCCTTGTGCATAACCTTTGCAAACCAATCTAGCTTTATTTATGATAACTTCTCCATGCTCATTCAGTTTATTTCTAAAAATCCATTTAGTACCAATCACATTTTTGTCTTTAGGCCTAGGTACTCAAGTCCATGTTGTGTTCTTCTAAATTTGATCATACTCTTCTTTCATAGCTTTTATCCAATCCTCATTATATAGTGCTTCCATAACTTTCTTTGGCTCAGATGAAGATATCAAACATGTATTGTCTCTGGCCTTTCTCCTTCTCATTACTTCAACTTCCTTATTTCCAATAATCTTTCTTGGGGAATGATGCCTACTTACATACGTTTCTAAACAGGCTTGATAGGTCTCAGTTCATCAATACCAACATTCGGTTGTGGAACTTCTTTTACATATTCCTACTATATAGGTGCTCTCAGTAAGATTTTAGGTGCATTATGTTGTACATATACAAATTTATCATAATCATCATGTTCCTTCTTACTGTCTTCTTCATTTCTTTCTACAAATTCATCACTTCTCACATTTTCACTTTCCACCATTTTGTTAGTAACCTTGTTAAAACATTTGTAAGATTTACTCTTTTTAGAATATCCCTTCATCTCCTTTTGAATCAAACATTCCTTCTCTATAATCTTTCAGTATATAAAATTTCTCTGAAATATTTTAAAGTAACTAAAATTAGGTTTGTGATCATACTAGATTTCATAAGGTGTCTTGTTGGTACCTTTCTTCATTTGTACTCAGTTCATTGCGTAAACAACAATACTCACAAATTCCCTCTAGAAGTTCTGTGAAACTCCTTTTTCAATCATCAGTTTCCTAGCACAATCAACAATAGATTTGTTCCTTCTCTCAACAATCCCATTCTATTGGGGTGTCCTCGGTGCTAAAAAATTGTCTCTTTATTCTATTCTCATTACAAAACAATGTAAACTCATCATAATTAAACTCACCTCCTCTATCAGATCTCAGACATTTCAATTGTCTTTTAGTTTATTTTTCAACTCGGGCCTTATATGACTTAAATATTTGAAATGCATCAAATGTTTCTTTTAAGAAAATGACATACATCATTCTTGAATAATTATCCACAATTAAAATAAAATATCTATCTCCATAATAACTTTGATTTCTCATCGGTCCACACAAATTAGTATGAACTAAATCCAACATACCTTGTGTAACATAAGTCTTGCTTGCAAAACTAGATTTATTCATCTTACCCATCTGACATTCTCTGCACATAGCATTCTCTGGTTTTTCAAGTCTTTCTATTCCTCTTACTCTATTCTTCTTACTCACTTTGACTAAGTTGTCAAAATTAACATGACAAAGCCTTTTGTGCCATAACCAAACATCTTCTAATTTAGAAAATAGGCAACTCTTCATAGAAGTCTCAAGATAAAAAAATATTACCTTTAGATTTTTCTCTAGTAGCAATTATATTTCTCTTGTCATCAAATACTTTCAGTCTTCCATATTGAAATTCCAGTCGGTGACCTGTATTGTTAAGGTGTGCAACACTCAACATATTATACTTTGATCCTTCAACCCAATACACATCATAACATCTTGTGTTATTTAGTATAATTATAGATCCTTTTCCTTTCACAGGGTATGGAGCATCATTACCAAATCTAACATAATCTCCATCATGCCTTTCCAAGGAAATAAACTTAAGTTTTTCACCAGTCATGTGATGTGAACAAACACTATCTGTAATCCATGTTTCATTCTTACTTGTGATATTAGGGATCTAGGTGCTTCTTCATCATAATCATATTTTATAGAAACATACACAACTTCTTTTTCCTTATTTCTCTCAATGGAATCATCATCACTTTGTCCTTCATTAGCAATATAACAAGATTTCTTACCTTTGTTTTTGTAGTCTCTGTATCTCTTGAATCCATTTTCTCTCTTGTCCTTATCTTTATTTTCCTCCTTATCATTCTCTAGGAAATTAGATTAAAAGTGACAAATTTTATCACAATTAAAACATTTCAAGGGAAACTTACCTCAGTTTTTGCCTTTGCCTCTTTGTATCCTTCTAGCCAACAAAGCTTCAAATTCTCTTTCATTCTCCACACATTGAGTATAAACCTCTTCAAGTCCTTTAGTACAACTATAGAATTTCTTACTAGCACTGCTCAAATAACCATCTCTAGCAGCAGCTTCCCTATCCTTTCCAATCTTTAAAGTATACTTAAATGCAGATTCAACCTTAGAAATAACATGTACGCTAATTTCAAATTCATTAAGTTCAAATGCAGTTAACTTACCAATAGTGGCATCTAGTGAAACATTCATCTGTGGTATAAATCTCAACTCTTGTATAGAAGATACATGAATTGCATAAATCGGTAGCAGATTTCTCAATATTTTTCTTGTAATATCATCCTATGTTATGGTACCACCAACACCTCTTATAGAATGAATAGTCTCCTTAAGTCTTGTACTATATTGTAATATGTTCTCCCCTTCCTTCATCCTCATAGAGTCAAATTTTCCTATCAAACTTTATGCTTTAGGCTTTTGAACATGCTGATCTCCACCATAGGTCAAAACAATCTTATCCCACATCTATTTTGCAGTAGTAGAACCATCAAGTACATCATATTCCATGTCAGTAAGTGTAGGTGCAATCTCAATCATAACTTGTGGTGTGATCTTGTTTGTATCTTTTCTCATTGATAGTCAAAGGTGTAGTAGTTGAAGCTATATACTCATTCTCAAGATAGTAAAGTGCATATTCTCCTACTCTAGACACATGAAACCTCATTCTACTTTTCCATATAGAGAAATGATCCCTATTCAGCTTTGGTGCTTCCACCTTATACATCTTTAGATCCTAACTCAAGTCCTTTAAACTTATCACTTCAAAGTAACAAAGCTCTGATACCAATTGTTGGTCCCACTAAAAGGGGAGGGGGGTGAATTAGACAAATCAAAATTAAACTCTTAAAACTAAACTCATTGATTCATGCGGTAAGTACTCAATATAGTAAATAACCAATTAACCAAATATTATAAGCAACAATCAATCATTCAAACTTAGCAACATCATATTAACTCATCAACACGTGATATAAATCATAGACACAAGATTTAATGAGGAAACCCAATTTGGAAAAACAATCTATGGGAATTGTAACCCACAATAAAATTGTACCTTTTTGAAGTAAGCTTTATTAAGAACTTATCCTGTTAAAGATTACAAACACATTTGCTAAATGTGACCCTGTTAGGGGATTTACCTCAGGTCTGTTAAGATCTTCACCCTGTTAGGAGTGGCCATGTTAGAGGTCTTCAAAAAATCTTTTGGAATGTCACCTAAGTCTAGGTTTTACAAATAGGATGGTTAAATCCACTCAGTTAAGAGATTTCTCTATTACAAATATTAATAAGCAAAAATAAACTTTGATCTATAAAAAATAGAAAATCACTATGCTTGAATTAGATCTTTTATGCTCAATTTCAAATATTGGCATCACATACTCGATTGATCTCTTTCTTTGACTATAGATTCTTTGATCTATCTTTCTCTGTTCTCCTCAGGAAATGTTGTTTTTCATCTTCTTTTCTTGTTTTCTCAATTCGCCAGTAGTCTCTACTTTGTGTAATTCTCATTCCTTATATAGACATACTGTTTCATCTTAATCTCATTAATTTGTTTTTTCTTCCTTTGCATTCAGTCATTCGATCATCCTCTTCAAATTTCTCAACTCGGTAAACCATGTCACTTTTACCACGAAACTTGTATATTTTCTTGGAACTTTCACTTTTCTGTTTAACTGCTTGATCTTTGCCTTAGATTGTTATATTGAATTTTTTCACTCGTAGATCTTGCAAAAAACTTCATTTAATTCATTTTCTCATCCAACTAATCATTTCTTTGCATTAAATCATCATTTAATATCTATATACTATACTTGGTAAAACTTGCTTTTCAATTCGGTAACTGACTTCATCACTGCTCGGTGTCTAACTCATTCTCGGTGCTTGGTTCTCGGTAACTATAATTGATACACATTATATTATACCGACTAACTCATTCTAGCTTGGTAAAGTATCTCTTTTAGTCATAACTTAATTCATTGCAGTTCCTGACTTGATCAATCAAATCTACTGATTTGATAACATCAAATATATAGTAGAAAACAACTATAACATCATTACTTCTATTGGGATTAATGGGAAGTAGTACTAAGAGGGGAGGGGTGAATCAACACCTCTAAAATTTTTAACTCTTTTCACCATTCATCATTTGCAATCATTATTTACTGTATTACCGACCATTACTGTTGTTCTTTCTTGTGCATGCAACATTAATTCATAATATTTAATTGTTTTGAACATTCATGAAAGTAATAAACACATAACACAAGATATGATCTCACAAAAAACTCTTGTTAGGAAGTAAAAACTATGGTGGGGATGGCACCCACAAAACTTCACTATCTGCAGAATGGAAGGGAGCCGGTAACGGATTAAAATTGATCACTTTTGATGACCTACCCTCTTAGGAGTATTAAAGTGGAGACCGGTTAAGATCTACTCTGTTAAGAGCTTTAGCAACACTGATTTAAGTGTGCACTCAGTTAAGAGATTTACAATAGGAGTGTTAGGTCCAGATTTCTTGAAAGGATTTCTTAAGTGTACTACACTTATTAGAATGAGTACATATGATTGACCTGATTGTATGCAATCTACAATTTCTGATTACAGATCCATTAAAGATCTCATAATAAGAATATCACCTTAATTGACTGATTAATACCTTTCTCTACTCATTGGTAGCCTGTGTTCTTGTTCTTAAAACTGATTTGATCCATTTTTGTCCTTGTGCATGAAATCTCTTGTCTATTCCTTAGATGCTCTTAGTGGCTACAATTTTCATTGAACAAAAACTATTCACAATAGATTGAGCATCTATTTATACAAGTATTTGACCTATCTTATAATCACACATTACAATGTTAACTCTTAGATCCAAGGTTTACAAATTGACCTTGATCTTTAGTTTGCATGTTTTAAATTAGTAAAAATAATTAAAACCATAATAAATACATTGATTCCTTTGCACATAATGGATTTAAAAGAAAATCAAGAAGCTATATATACAACTTCAGTGATTTATCTAACATGGAAATAGATCCACTTTTTGCGGGATGTAACTAATTGTCAGTTCTTGGTCGTCGGGTTGAACTAAAAGTCTATCAGCTTTCCTTTGTTGAATTGATCATCAGGTTCCCTTCATCTGTCAGGTTCATCTCTTTTCTATTCCATTGGGTTTCACTTTTGGTACTCGTTGGGTTCCTTTATCCTTTTTGTCATCAGGTAACACTAAATAGTGTTTGTCGAGATGCTTTTGAACTTGGTAGTATCAGGTAACCTTGGCATCGGGTAGTGTTGTGCCCTGTCTTTCAGTGTACTATAAACCAATGGTGTAGATCATGTTTTTCCTTGTGTATACTAATGGAAAAATATAATTCCTTCAATCTCCCCCTTTGACAGTAGTATCAAAAACTGATATGTGCATAATACTAAAGTGTTTAGTATGTACACCATGTCTATATCCTTGTCATTATATGACTCCCCCTAACTGTATGCATCGGTATAGTATAAGTATATATGTACATGTATACTTGCCTCTGTACTATAAATGACCTATTCTTTTCTCTTTCAATTATTTGATTGTACACATCATTTCCTCCTTTCACTTCCCTTTCTTTTACCATGATTATACATATCACTTCTCCCTTTATTTGATACTCATGACAAAAATGTACAACTTATAAGATGCCAAAAAAATTGTGACAAAAATGTGTAACTTACAATGTGTCTAGAATATGTGAATGGGTGTTCTTGATGTCTTCAAGAAATTTCTTCCATTTTTCTTTTAGGAGTTCTAGTGCCATGTGCTCTAGTTCTAGCCTTGCATGCATATCATAAATGTTTTCTAGGACATACATTTCTGGGGTGGCAATTAGTGTGTTTGCCTCTATCACATGTTGTTGCAGTAGTGAAAGTGTCAGTAAGAGTTGAGATTGAAGCTTCTTTACCTCATCTCTGTACTTTGTCTCTGTAATCTGTATGTCCTATCTTAGTTTCTGAGCCTATTTGAGTTGCTCATCATGCAATTTTATTGCCTCTTCATTATTCGTGAGACTTTTTGCACTTGTCTTAAGATAAACATCTATCTGTGTTATCATGTCGGTATACTCTTTTGTGAGTTGATCAAGTGTGCATAATTTATGTATCAAAGTAATAGCTTCTGCGATGATTGGATCAATTGTGCTTACCAATTCAGAAAGCTTTACCTTTTTCAATGCCAATTCCTAGTTTATCTTTTCTGCTAGCTTGAACTCATACTTCTTTTCAAGTCTTTCTTCCATGACCTTCTCAGCATCTATGTTCTGAGATGTTATTGCATCTATGAGTACCACCAATTAATCAAGCATTGGGTTTATTTGATCAACATCTACATCTGGTACTATTTGTTAAAGTATACCTCTTGCTACTTCAAGTACCTTTGCCTCCTTTGTGGCTTTCCTTAATTTATCTTGCATTGTTTTCCTCTCACAGAGTCTTTCATATTTGGTCAATTTAGTTGGATCCAAGGTCCTAGGATCACAAAATGGTATCTCAATGATTTCATCCAGAGTTACTAGATTCTTATGCTTTCTCTTCTTCTTCTTTGAGACTTGTGGGGATGCAGATGTATGCACTACCATTGCTAGTTCATTTTTCCTCTTTAAAATGCTTGGTGAAGGTTTTGTAGAAGATGCTTCTTATGTTTTATGCTCGAGGTGCACCTATCAGTTTGGTGAAGACGTATCTCCATCAACCTTGGGTTTCTCTGCAAATTTTTCTTCTATTTTATTTTCCATCTCATCTTTCTTCTTTTCTTCACCTTTTTCTTTCTGTGTGTCCTCTTCTACCTTTTGTGTTTCCTCTTTACTCCAATCAATAGATTTATCTTTTGATCATTAGTTGCAGCCTTCTCTGGAGTTGTGTCCTTTGTATTATCTGTGGTGTCTTTTGTTTCAGCATCACCCTTGTCCTCGGGTGTGTTTGTGTCCTTTGCAATAGATCCATCATTACCCTCTAGTATATTGATTTCCTTCATTAATACAAATATATTGCTTTGAGTGGTAGCTAGGGCTGTATCTAGAGTGGTGTCCTGCTCATCAGTTTGATCTTTTTGAGTAGTGACATCCTCATCTTTTTGTACTTTCTCTGCAGGGTCTGGTTCTATTATGTCCATGACTGATGTGTCCTACCATGTCTCATCAGCAAATTTGTATCTTTATCATCCGATGTCTTCAAATCTTGTTTCCTTCCCTGATCCTTAAGTGTTATGAATATTACATCATCTTTCTTCTTTGGATATTTATCAGAGTCATAATTGGTGATGTCTTGAATGTCAAGATCATCCATTACCTTGTCCATATCTATTGGCTCCATTTCCTCAACATTGTCCAAAGCAATGTGCTGAGGACTTGCCTTGTCTTTCTCCTCCTCTCTATGAGGTGTTTCGGTGAAAAGTAATTGTTCCTCATGACTTGTTGACTCTGCTGGTAGATCTAGGAGTTGTCTCCATTTTTTTTTGGTCATTGTGTCTAGTTCTATAAACCTATCTTCAAGCACTTTGTAAGCCCTTATCTTGGCTACAAACTTGTCTGAGTGCTTCTTCATAATTTCTTTGATTTCTTTAATCTTAGATTCATGAGGCATTAGGTTGACAAGTACCCTCTCCCTAGCTTCTCTCTCGGTCTGTAGAGCATATGACCACTATTGGGATATTCTGTTACCCAACTCTTTAGGTATTTTATTTACAAATTCAGCTGGTACATATTTAAATTTCACCATTGACCTGATTATTGCTTCTTGTATCTTATTTTGGTCCTCTGGTTTGAGTGTATCCCATTGTTTGATTTTCTTATCTGTTATTGTACCATGTGTAGCAATGGATTCAACAGCTTCATCAATTGTTAGATTTCTAAAATTCTTCTTTACTACATCAGGCTCATCTTCTTAAGAATCCTCAATGCCAGCCTTAGTTTTGACCATTCTTTTTCTCCTCTTTGTAGGTGTTGTCTTCACAATTTGCTACTTTGTTTATTTTGATGGCTGCTTCCTCTTATAGGTCCTTACTTGACCTTTCTTAAGAGATGTGGTATCGGTATTTGCAGTTTGACTCCTTGTCCTCTGCTTCTTTGTAGGAGGTGGAGATGTATCAAATTTAGTTTCCTTAGAATCTGATTTCTATTCATCATGCCCTTCACCAATGGTGCCCTATTCACCAGTTTCCTCTGGTTGTTCTTGTTCTTCCTTAGTAACCGATAGAATTTTTTGAGATTCTTAACCATATTATCCTTTTTATTGACAGTTTTCTTGATTTCTAGGCCTCTTTTTATCTTTGATATGGCATCTTCATAGGTTCCAAACCTTGGTTGTTTGTTGTCAATAGGATCATTGATCAATGCATCAATTGCATTTGTAGCCTAATCTATGTTGATTTCATAATCCAGTGGTGCTAATGAAGCTGTCCTTGGTACAACTAGTTTGACGTGGGTGAAATCTGTGTCCACCATACAACATATTTGATCCGTATGTTTTTCTATCAGTTGCTCAGGGATCCTTGTCCTTTCCATCATCTTTTCCTTGAATTCAAGGAAATATGCATTCATAACATATTCAAAATTATCTCCTAGTGACTTAATTAGTTCACTAATCTATAATGTCACTGGTTTTGTAGTGTCCCATTTCACTTTTCCTACTGAAGGAAAGTATTCTTGAAATTAGAAAAAGATACACATGATAAGTGAGCTGAACTTACATGTGTTGGTCTTTGCAGACCTTATCGTGTTCATGTTCTCTAATCAAGTTGTTTCAACAGGATCTCACATAGATCCATCTGTATTCCTTTGGTCACTATCTTGTAGGCTGTGCTTACTAATGTTGCCAATATGTTGTTTAGCCTGCTTGCCTAAAATATCTTGTAACAAATCACACATGCACCGAATCTCAGTTCTTCAGCGGTGATGGTGTTCACTTTGAGACCTATGTTGTCCCATTAAGATTTTGTAAGCTTTTCAACTTTCATTCTAGAAGGATGCTTATGTGCCTTGGGCTTGTCGATTATTGATAACTAGTGACAACATGAAGGATATCCTTAGTTATCTATTTGGGTTGATCTAACCATAGCTTCTGGTCATGCATTCTGCTAAGTACCAACCTGATCCAATCGATTTTGAAGTCCCTTGGGAAATGTAGGGAATTAGTTATCCCCTTAACCTCTAAGTGTTTGTGCTCTTCCTTCAGGTTCCCTTCTGCATCACAAAGCTTCTTATAAGCTTCATCCATCTCTAGATCACCTATTTCGACGATCTTGCAATGAATATAAGACCTAAGATCTTCTATAAGCAAAACCCTAGGTGGAATCTTAGAAAATGCATCGGTTTCATTAGGTTATGATGCAATCTCTAGGCATATCTTGTATTTGGGTTCTACACAGGTGTTATTCTTGATCAACCTAACCACATTCTTCTTATCACTCTTGATCTTGATGGTTCTTGATGTGGTTGCCATCATTTTTCAAGTTTTAGGACTTTCTTGAAAAATAACAATAGAGATCTTTCAGTGCCCTTGGTACTTAATTCGATTTGTGATAATGGTGAATGATCTATTTTTTGTGTGCTTGGATTGATTTGAGGATGCTCTGCTTTCTTCTCTTCAATCACTCTATTTTTCACTATGCTTTCTCTTCAAATTGCGGGTGCAAAATGAAGTTGTTCCGTCATCTATTTATAGAATTTTTTCCCTAAGTCTTTGTCATAAATTCTCAATGACTCATCGGGATATGAAGATAGAGTCCATCAGGAATACTTTCAAAATCATCATTGGTATTGTCAGGTTGCTCGGGACAGCTGTTGACAATTTTGCTTTTACCGACGGATATCGGTACTCTTTCGTGACAACTTTGTAACTTTGCTTCCTTACTGACGGGTGTTGGGTTACATTGGTAACTTAACTATTTTATGTGTTGACCAACAATTTTTGGTAAGTGTAAATAGCTTGTCCATTATGTTCATCGATGATTTTTGGTATGTGTGTACCGACGGGGTTGTTTTCTCAAAATTGGAACAAGTAACATAGTATGCATCTTTATTATGTAGATTTTGACAATCTATCAATTTGTATAATGGAACTAATGCAAAATATGACTTGGTGTAGTGTAGTTCCATACCTACTTTCTCATCTCAAGTGGGGGTGGTGGTGTCACCGAATCCATCAGATGGGGTGTCACCATTTTCATTGCTTGGTCTAGCTTCATCATTGCTTGAAGCTTTTCTCCACATTTTGTCTCTAGCCCTCTAGATGTCTTCAATGGTGTTTCCATTGGGATATGTGCTTGTCTCTGTCATTCAATCTTTGCAATCTTTCTTGAGATGACCAACTTTGTGACAGTATAAGCATGCCATTCCGGGGTTTGACCAACCTTTATACCTTTTGGTCCATGCTCTCATGCAGTTTGCAGCAATGTGACCATATCTACCACCTATTGTACAATTTTTCCATGTACTATAGTCCCATACATATTGATTACCGATTCTCTTTGGTTGATATGGATTTTCTTGACCTTTAGGCTTCCATGCTTGCCTTTTCTTTTTCCAACATTCAAGACTTGTGTGCCCATTCATCTTGCATGTAGGACAGTATTTGTCCATGTAGGTTTCCTTCTTTGGTTGATCCATCTTAGACTTACATTCATATGCTTTATGTCCTTTCTTGTTACATTTATAACATAATCCTATGAATGAAGATGTAGATTTAGAAATAACTTTCATTTTGCCTCGGCATACATTTTATGTGTGGCCTTGATTTCCACAGTGTTTGCATGTTAGCTTTCTTGGTCTTGGATTTTCATAAACATTTTTTGGATTGGCTTGATTTGACGATTCTCCTTTCTCGGTAAAGCCTAGACCATTGTTGTTGTTGACTCTTCATTGTAACACCCCAAAATTGGTACCTTACAATTCTAATCAATTTTGGTGCATTTTCTCATCATCTAAGTCCTATTGTACTAGGCAAATTCTCTTATTAATTGACTTAGTCTCAAATGTAGAAAACCTAAATTTTCATAAATCTCATAGTATATTTAATTCCTAAATTTTCATGATTTATTAGCTAAAAATCCCTATGATTAATTAATTTAATTCTAAAGTCTTAAGTGCTTTTAAATTAAATTAATTCCACCCCCTTTAGCTAATACACATCAAAAGGAATTAATAATTATTTGGTTATTAGGATGAATTATCCTCAAATGAATTTTCATAATTCAAGATGAAGAGTCACTTATGTGGCAATAATTCCTTCATTCAATTAAATAATTCTCTCAATTTTGTCTCATCTCCCTTCATGGAAATGAAGAGTCAGCCGTTTCTTTCCAAGAAACTCTTCATCCTCTTTCCAGGCTCTTCTATATTATGGACATCTTTTTCTTCATTTGGGAGGAAATCTTTTAGAGTATCAAAATTATAGCAATTTCTAGTCTCAATTTTCTCTCATTTCTAAGCTTTTTGTTGCATAATTAGCATAATTTAATTTAGAGTAATGGAACTTTGCATATTAACTTAGTTTTCTTATGTATCTAATGGTTTAATTCTATCATCTTTTCAAGTTCTTAGATTAAAACATGCATTTCCATTCTTAAGTTGTAATTGCATCTCATATAGAATACATAGTATTTCAGTTTTTATAATGCTTTCAAATCCTCCATTTTCACAATGGTCATGGTTGTTGGCTCTCGTTCTGAGAGTAAATTCAAAAACCCCAATGAAATAGGAGGCAATAGGTTGATTCAATCAAATTTTTGAAATGGACAATTCATGTTCATCTTTTCAAATTCGATGATTGAGCAATGACCATGTTGTGTTTATGTCTGATTTAGAGGTCACTTTCAAGCACACACTTTCGTTTTCCTTCAAGAAAATCATCCATTCTGTTATTTCTATTAGTAATAACTGAGAGGAGGGGGGGGGGGGGGGGAATCAGTGG
>MU223822.1:655536-727148 GCA_018584345.1 Thuja plicata | reverse complement strand
CTAAGAACACAAGCTCTGATACCAATTGTTAGTAATAACTGAGAGGGGGGGGGGGGTGAATCAGTGGCCTCAAAAATTTATCCTTTAAATTTTAATCCACCAATTATTACACCTCAGATTATTAAATCCCTACAAGATGTATGCCTTGAAATACTTGAAACAATTTACTGTCTGTCAGTTTACCTTGTCTGTCCTTATTCTCCTTGATTACCGATAAACAAAAAAACTCATTTAATGATACTTAGTAAATATGCAGATTATACCAATCAATCCAGAAATGCATATGTGAAATGTAAAACAATAAAGTAATAAATCATGCACACATAACACAAGGATTTTAACGTGGAAACCCTGTTAAGGGAAAAACCACTGAGACCGGTACCCCAAATTTTCACTCTTCTGATGTGAGCCATATTAGGAGCCAACCTTGTTAAAGGTTACAAAAACACTATTAAGTGTGACCTTGTTAGAGGATTTTTATACATAGATTGTCACTAAGTATCTGGCATCTACGCTACCATCCTTGAATCAACCTCTAGACTGTCAATAGGCTTTATGCTAATCTTACTACCATCCTTGAATCACCCTCCTTCTTAGACTGTCAATAGGATTTAGTTAAGACCGATGCTACTATCATGAGTCAACCTTTTTGGTAATCTGTTAGGATACACCTCAATAGTAAAAGACTGTTAAGTCCTACTCTATTAAGAGACTTAATGCTTCAATGGTTAAACTGAAACATAATGACCTGTTTCTAATGCAACTTTGAATTGTAGATGTTCAGATCTATTTATGCACTTTACCTCTCTGATCAATGTATCAATTCAATTCCTTTGTACTTCACTCTTTCTGCTCTGTGATGATGTGCTTCACTGTTCTTCGGTGTCTACAGAATTCTTTAGCTCTCCCTTAGCTTGATTGATTAGGACTACATGAAGTTTATCCTTCATCAGTTTCTCTTCAGCATCTTCTCTTAATTCATTCCCCCATGTATCTGAGTGCTTATGGAAATGAATTATGATTGTCTCTTTTATAGACATGATTTTCCTTGATTCTTGATTCTTGATTCTTGGCGTGAAAAACAATCCAGCCAATTTGATTTACGACTTTAACTCCTGATTTATCTCATATTTATCTTCTTGCCAACTTTATAAATCAATTTCTTTAACTGTGGTCAAATAAAAAAAATAAAACAACCAGTTAAGTCTATCTTTAAGCTCTGCCAGCTAGATATTTTGTCATTTTCTAATCTCTCTGTTCTGTCGATCAATTCTGCAATTCATCACCGGTGACAACTGCTAGTTCCATTGGTGCAACTTCAGTTAGCTTCAGGATCTCTGTCTGTCAGGCATCATTGGATCTTGCTCATCAGGAAACTCTATTTTCAGCTTGTCGGGCATCCTGTGATTCTGCTTCATTGGGCAACACTGTCTTCTATTCGTCGGGCATCACTGTGACTTTATCTCTGTCTTTACCGATGGTGTGCACTCCGTCGGTGTGGTCTTTCACTTAGTGAATACTTGACTATTATGCATTTCTAAAAGCATAACCTTCATTCCATTGATTCTCTAAAGTCTTTGGCATTATGTATATGACCATACAGATGATATCAAGTTGACATCAATGACAATACAAACCATTAACTAATTTAATATCTTGTATCATCTTCAACTTAACATTATCAAACATTCAATCAGTTACATGTCATCAATTTCTCTCTTCAATATTTCTAATAACTTCATTATGATGTTTCTGAATTCTAACCTCATCCTTTATTTTTTCTTTCTCTTCTCTTAGTTCACCGATAGCTTGCACTCTTTCAATGAGTTCTATATTCATTCTGTTTTCTTCTTGACTCGTTAGAATAATCTAATTTATGATCTCATGGTGATGCTCAACATGTCTTTGAATTTCTAACTCCTTTTCCTGTAGCTTCTCTGTAATATTCCTTCTGTCATCAATAGCAATTTTTCTTTCTATTTTATCTTGTCTAAAAGAACTCATCACATCAATCATTCTTACCATCTGGGATTCTTGACCGATTTGCAACATCTTTATTTACTCTGTCAGATGTTGATTGATCTCCTTCATATTTGTGATGTTCTCTTCTGATGTGTTTGATGCATTACTTGCATTTGATCCTGAAGATTCAAAGAAATCTGGAATCTCTTCTTCTTGATAATCTTTTCATTGCTCCGAGTTGCCATACCTTTCCTCTCATCCAACAGCTCTCTCATCTTGATTCTCGCTTCTTTATACTGTTCATAGAACATTTTTATCTCAAGATTTTTATTCTCAATATACTTATCAAGTTTGTACTTCTCCATTGTATGATTTTTTCTCTTAATCCTTTGAGATTTTCCAAGAAGAGACTTAGCTCTGATAGCAATTGTTGGGATTAATGGGAAGTAGTACTGAGAGGGGAGGGGTGAATCAGTACCTCTAAAACTTTTAACTCTTTTCACCATTCATCATTTGCAATCATTCTTTACTGTATTACCAACCATTACTGTTGTTATTTCTTGTGCATGTAACATTAATTCATAATCTTTAATTGTTTTCAACATTCATAGAAACATTTATGAAATTAATAAACACATAACACAATATATGATATCACAGAAAACTCCTGTTAGGAAGTAAAAATTGCGGTGGGGATGGCACCCACAAAACTTTAGTATCTGAAAAATGGAAGGGAGTCGGTAAAGGCTTACAATTGATCACTTCTGATGATCTACCCTATTAGGAGTATTAAAGTGGAGACCAGTTAAGATCTACTCTGTTAATAGCTTTAGCAACACTAATTTAAGTGTGCACTCGGTTAAGAGATTTACAATAGAATTGTTAGGTCCACCTTTCTTGAAAGAACTTCTTAAGTGTACTACACTTGTTAGAATGAGTACATATGATTGACCTGACTATATGAAATCTACAATTGCTGATTATAGATCCATTAAAGCTCTCATAATAAGAATATCACCATAAGTGACTTATTAATACCTTTCTCTTCTTGTCGGAAGCCTATGTTCTTGTTCTTGAAACTGATTTGATCCATTTCTGTCCTTGTGCATGAAATCTCTTGTCTGGTCCTTAGATGCTCTTAGTGGCTACAATATTCATCAAACAAAAACCGTTCACAATAGATTGAGCATCTATTTATACAAGTATTTGACCTATCTTAAAATCACGCATTACAATGTTAACTCTTAGATCCAAGGTTTACAACTTGACCTTGATCTGTAGTCTGCATGTTTTAAATAAGTAAAACTAATTAAAACAATAATAAATACATTGCTTCCTCCATACATAATAGATTTAAAAGCAAATAAAGAAGCTATATATACAACTTTAGTGATTTATCTGACGTGGAAAGTCAGATCCACTTTTTGCGGGAAGTAACTGATTGTCAGTTCTTGGTCATCGAGTTGAACTGAGAGTCTGTCATCTTTCCTTTCTTGAACTAATTTTTAGGTTCCCTTCATCTGTCAGGTTCCTCTCTTTGTTTTTATGTCAGATTGCAATGTTTTTACTCATCGGGTTCCTTTATCTTTTTTGTCATCAGGTAACAATGAATAGTGTTTGTCAGGATGCTTTTGAACTTGGCAGTATCGGGTAACCTTGGCATCAGGTAGTGTTGTGCCCTGTCTGTTGGTGTACTGTAAACCAATGGTGTAGATCATGTTTTTCCTTGTGTATACTAATGGAAAAATATAATACTTCATCATTGTATGATCTATATTTTCCACCAATTTAACTTCTCCTCTTAAGATATGGTAACACTAAAAAGGGTGGAGAGGTTTTTTGAAACAAGCTATCCTCTCTGAGAAATATTTTTAGTCATGAGGAATGGATTGTTATGGGAGATTTTAATACTCCCTTAAAAGAAAATGAAAAAAGGAGGAAGCCAAAGTAATCTGGAAAGTAGAATGGATCTTATGAATTTCATAGATAGCCAAACTCTCCATGATATTGAGCTATAGGGCATTAATTATACATGGACTAACAAAAGATGTGGCTAGGAACTTATCCACGTTAGACTTGATAGAGCTCTCATTAGCAATGATTGGTTCACCCATTACTCCTGTTTGTTGTCTACTCATATGTGGGTGGGATCAAACCATAACCCTATTACTTTTTTGGCAGATCACATATCCAAGAAAAGGAATTTTCCTTAGATATTTGAGAAAATGTGGACTATGCATCCACAATTGGAACAAAAAATTGAGGAATGGTGGAAGATAAAAATCAAAGGAACTACAATGTTTATTCTGGAAAAAACACTTAAACATGTCAAGGAGAATATTAAAGATTGGAATAAGGAAACCTTTGGAAAAAAATTTTCTACTAAGGCTAATGTTTGTATGGAGAGAAAGGAAATCTATGAAAATATTCAAAAGCAAGGGTATGATAAGATATCAAGAGAATAGGAGAATGAGAAACTGGTTGAGCTTCATGATATAATTGTCAAAGAAGAAACCTTCTGGAGACAAAGATCTAGAAATATATTCCTAAAGGAAGAAGACAAAAATACCAAATATTTTTTCATGACTACTCTCAAGCACATAATGACTAATAGAATATATAATCTTAATATCAATGGCACTCTTTCGGATGATGAAGAGGCTATCAAAATGGAGGCCAAGAATTTTTTTTCAAAATCTTCTCCAAAAAGACAAAGATCTGAATAGAGAAAAATAAAGGGATTTTCTAGAGTGTATTCCTCATATCCTGAATGAGAACAATAATGTGGGTCTCAATGTTATACCCTATAACACTAAAATTAAAAAGGTTGTTTTCTCTTTTGATGGAGAAAAATCCCTTGGCCTGGATGGCTATACTATGTTATTCTTCCAAATTTACTGGAATATTATTGAAAATGATGTAACTAATGTTGTTAAAGAGTGTTTTGGATCTAGAAAACTGCTGAAGGAGTTGAATGGCACCTTTATAGCTCTAATAACCAAAAAACAAGGGGCTCATAAAATGGATCAATTTAGGCCTATTAGCTTATGTAATACTTCCTACAAGATCATTTGAAAGGTCCCCACCACAAGGATTTTATCTATTCTCCCTTCCTTAATTTATTGGCAGCAAAATGGTTTTGTGCCTGGCAGACAAATCATGGATTCCATTATTTCCATACATGAAAATATGCATTCTCTGGTGATGTCAAAGAAGGAAGGCCTCATTTTCAATCTAGATTTATCTAAATCCTATGACAGGGTTGATTGGGAGTTTCTTATGAAAGTGTTGAAGGGATTTTGGATTTAATAAGAAAAACACTGAACTTATATTTCAGCTAATATCTTTTGCTACTTTCTCAGTTTTGGTTAATGGATCTCCTACTTCTTTCTTAAAATCAACTAGGGGTCTTAGGCAGGGGGATCCTCTCTCTCTCTTGTCCTCTTCATCCTCATGGTTGAATGTCTGGGTAGGTACATGGAGAACCTGGTTAGGAAAGGGGAACTAAAAGGCTTAAATCCTTCTTCTGCCAATCAAGTTTGCTCACACTAGTGGTTTTTTTATGATTCTGTTATAATGGGTGAAGCTTTTGTTAAAAATGCTATCAACATAAAAAATGTGCTGACTAATTGTGGGATAGCTTCAGGCTAGGTTATTAATTGGGGAAAGAGTTCAGTTTTTTTCTTTAATGTTCCTGAAAAAAGAAAGATAAGAATTATGAGGATTTTGGGGTGTGACATTGGGACTCTTCCAGGAACATACCTTGGTCTCCCTCTTTGCTTGGAACCTCTTGAAACCTTCTGGATCTGTTTAGTGGATAGATATCATAGTAAGCTTTCTAGGTGGAAAGGTATTTTTTTAAGTCAAGCTGGCAAGATTCAAATTCTTAGATCCACCCTCCAAGGTCTCTCTCTTTTTATGCTTTGAGTATCTTTAAAATCCCCAAGAAGTTTTGAGAAGCAATTGAAAAGATCCAAAAAACTTATCTTTGGAATGGAATGGAGAAAAAGAAAAGGATATCTCTCATAGCTTGGGATAAGGTTTGTCAACTTGTTAACAAAGGGGGTTCTGGGTTACACAAAATAAAAAATATTAATGACCACCTTCTTTCCAAAATTATATGGAGATACTATAATTCTAGGGGAGAATGGACTCTTATATAGGATAATAAATACAATAAGGAACACCCAAACCTTTCTACCTTTCTTGATAGGGAAAATGGAGATGGATGATCTTTTATATGGGGAGATTCTATGAAAAATAAAGAAATTATAAGAAAAGGTATAAGATGGAAAGTTAGAAATGGCAGAAATGTTCTTTTTTGGGAGGATGAGTGGATATTACAAAACCCCCTCAATGAGTGCCTTGGATGGAAGGCCTTTGAGTGCTAGTGCAAACTTAGATTTGGGAGGAAAGTGGAGGACTACTAGGATATGGATCACTGGAAGGATCTAATGGTTATTGACAATATAATGGGATAGCTCAATAAAATTCTGAACTCTACTATTTTGATTGAGGAGGAAGATAGGATAATATGGAAGTATAGTCTGAATGGGAACTTAACTATTTCTTCTCTATATCACCAGGAGTTTGAGGATATTAATGAGCCTTGTTGGGCTAAATCTTGGATTAAGGACCTCACCCATAAGATCAATGTCTTTTTTTGGATCTTGGTGCAAAACAAGGTTTTGACAACAGATAATCTTAGATAAAGAGGTGTAATAATTGTTAATAGATGTTACCTTTGTAATCAGGATGAGGAAAGTGTGAATCACATGTTTATTCACTGTCCCTATGTTAGGATTATATGGGACTACTTCTTTCAAATTATTAACATTGAGTGGGTTTTACTTGAGGATATGTAGATTTTAACTCTTGGAGCCATCCCTCAAAGAATGAAACTGTGGTCAAGGTGTGGAAGTTTGTACTCCCCTATGTTTGTTGGGGAGTTTCGAAAGAAAGGAATGCGATAATATTCAGAAACAAAGTGGCTAGTGAAAAGGAGGTCTTTTATAGAATTAAGAGATCTATCAAAGAAAACTT
The DNA here is from genome assembly GCA_018584345.1 of Thuja plicata. Classification (NCBI taxonomy): domain Eukaryota; kingdom Viridiplantae; phylum Streptophyta; class Pinopsida; order Cupressales; family Cupressaceae; genus Thuja; species Thuja plicata. The sequence goes on along the minus strand of MU223822.1, from coordinate 720,143 downwards.
ATTTCTAAAGGATAGAGCTATGGAACCTCTAAATAAGGAGGATATTGCCTTCTTCAATAACTACAAAATCAAAGGTAATTTCAGGAAGCAGAAAAATAAAGTCAAGAGAGAGGAAGAAAGATGGGATTTCCCTCCTAATGGATGGATGAAAGTCAATTTTTATGGTGCTTCAAAGGGTAACCCGGCGGTGGTTGGGTGTGGGATTGTCATAAGAGATGAATAAGGAGTTTGCAGGGGTATTAAAGCTATCCTTAATGGCACCCAAATTAATCATGTTGCAGAGGTGAATGTTTCCCTTCAAGGGCTTATACTAGCTAGGTAGAAAGGTTGTAGATTCCCTCAATATTATTAAATGCTTGAATAATGAAACTCCTTCCTTGTGGTCTATTTATAATATAATGCAAAAAGTGAAAGTTATAATCCAAACTTTTGAAGAATGTGTTGTTTCGCATAACTTTGAAGAGACCAATGGTATTGCTGACTGGGCCACCAACATGGCATGTAAACTAGAGGTGGTGATGCAATGGCATGATGGAGATGACATGCCCTATCAAGTGAAATCATTACTGGATAATGAGAATTTATAGAGTAGATAGGGAAAAGGTCATAAATGGTAAGTCTAATAAAGTTTTTTAATGCGGAAGTGAATTGTCAAAATTACTATCTAAGGTGCAAGTACTTAGTGGTGATTACGATTTGGATGTGGCACAGATTCTGGTGTATTTGGATTTTTTGAGAGCGAGTAGTGGTATTCTTAATGACATTTTTAAGAACTATCATAGAGATAGTATTTCATACCAAAGAGATGGGTGGTAGTAAGAAGCGTGTGGAGCCTGCTAACTTTGATGAATGGAGAGAAATGAAATTTTTTTGGAAGATTCTGAAGGATGGTGGGATGGTGTGTTTCTGGAGCAGCTTCATGGCAGAAACCCTATTGTTTCTATGAATTTTTCCAAGACTTGGAAAGATGGTAAAGTGATGGTGGGAAACCAGTACATGGAAGTTATGGAGGAGATAATAGCAGAGGCCACTGGAATGGGCATGGAGGTGAGTTCTCTATGCATTCATTAGCTATATTACACTTGATGGTAGGTTTACCCAAGCCTATGGACATTATTTTATGCTTTTGAATCATTTTAGACACAATGTGAAAGTTAGCTTGCCCTTCTATTTGCTTAGTTTGTTGGATTTTACTATTAATAGTTTGTAGAAAGACTCAAAGGGTGATCATGCCTCTCACCAGGGTCTTATGTTGTTAATTTATGATCTTCTAAAAACTAAGAAGGTGGAAAGACCTCTGCTTAGAAAAAAATAGAGGGATGAGGAAAATATAGAAGGTGATGAGGATGATAGTATGTATGAGGAGGAAATAGAGGGCGTGAAGAATACCCTAAGGGGTATAAAACTCCTAAAAATGTAACTAAAAAGGGTTCTTTGTCTAAGAAAAAATAGAAGAAGACCATTGTGGAGTGCTCTAATACAGAAAAGGAGATTGATGAAGATACTCCAAATGGGAGTAAAATAAGTAAGAAAAAAGTTTTAAAAAAAAGTGTTCCTGCCAAGAATAACCAGAAGAAGACTTTGGTGGAGGAAACAGAAACAAAGAAGGAAACAGAGGATGAAAATAATGAGGACAAATAGAAAAAAGAGACCAAGAAAATAAAATAGGGAGAAGAGATGGACAAAACTAAGAGTAACCGAAAAGGTAAAAACCCAAGTAAGAGAAAAATTATGTTGTCCTCGGATGAGAAGGACACAAGGAGAAGGAGAAGAATAATGAGGTTAGCCTTAAGGAGGATGATAGGGAAGACAAAAAAGATGGTAAGGAAGAGGAAAAAACCCTACAAGGAAAACAAAGACTAATGAGCAAAAGGATGATGATAAGATGAAGGAGGAACCTATCAAAAGAAATAAAAAAGAGGCAATAGGGTATGAGGTAAAAGATTCCCATGATAATGAGGAAATAGGTAAATCTTATGTGCCTGATGACATGAAGCAAAGCAAGGATTTTCTTGTAGATTTCACTTGCATGGTGGGTAAAATGTTAGATGACAATGCTAATATGAAAAAACAAATAGAAATCATGAGAGCTAAGATCAATCTCACAAAAAGAATTAGCATTGGTGAGAAACCTGTTGTAGTTTTCCTGAAGGAAATGAAAGATGCAGTTGGCAATTTTGAAGCCCAGGTAGAAATTGTGAACAAATTTTGCAAGATGGAAATAGCTAAAGGGCATCAATGATAGGGCAGCGGTGGAAGACAGTGTAAGGAAAATCAACATTCTGAACAGCAAGGTGGAAAAACTTGAGGAAACAGTGCGCAAGATACGAGAGCAATGTCTGGTGAGCCTTAAAGCATATACATGGCATGAAAATATCTTGATGGAAAAGTTGGAATAGGATAGAGGGGAAAAGGATGGAAAAGAGATGAAGGATACAATAGGACCGGGTACACACACAAGGGATAGTACAAGGAAGCTAAGTCCAAAGGAGGATAAAGAAATAAAAGAACTCAAGAATTCTGTTAATCAGATGCGGATCATGGTTATTCAGGATCATGACATTGTGGATGAAATGTAGCTATCTTTTTTAGGGCTTGTATTTTTTTGTTGTCCCTGTTTTTTGATGATTTGTGGGACTTTTTTAGTTAGGCTATAAGTTGGCTAGAATTTTTGGCTTTCCTTTCTAGGTGCCATGGCACAGTTGTTGAAATTTATTGAACATTTGTAAGACTTTGTTTAAAGGTTTTGGGTCCATGTAAAACCTATTTTTACGTAATCAAAACATAATAAAAATTAGTTAATCAATTGCTTGACATCAATGACAAAACAACAACTAATCTCACCATTTCTACAATCATGATACCCGATATCACTCGGTCTTCATCATCTCCATCGGATAAACATTAGTTAATCAATAATCTCCCTCTTTGGCATTGATGACAACCACTATAACAGTGTTATAGGAATTGATGATGGCATCTCTCAAATACATAATTGTACTCCATGTGAGTTGATATATATGTTTCCACTTGGATCTCTGATTTGAATCTCCCTCTTGGATAAGTCTTATGTTTCTGTAACATACATTCTGAATCTCCTTCATGAGTAAATATTTTCAATTCATTCTTCTCCCTCAATATCTCTTTGTAAATAAATGTCATCAATTCATTATTCTCCCTCTTTGACAACAATTCCAAAAAGTCATACTCCTAAAAACTTGTTTCATTAGTGGATTATACTTGACATATACTCATAAAACATTACATACCAAAATCTTTTCAAAAATTTAGGAATCACCTAAAGTGTGTCATACTAACATCAATTCAGAAATAGATATCTAATGAAATATATAATTGATGTAGCATGCCTAATGCTCCTTAGTGAACATTGGATAGGGGAAGAACCCCTAATTTACCTCTTAGATACTCAAAATAATCCTTAGGTAGTGGATTTGTAAAGATATCAGCCAATTTTTCCTTTGAATTCACATATTCCAACTTCACATTCTTTTATTGAATTTGTTCTCTCAAGTAGTGATACTTGATATAAATGTGCTTGGTCTTTGAATGCATAGCCGGGCTCTTTGATATATTAATAGAACTTGTGTTATCACAAGAAATAGTAACTAGATCTATGATCTCTTCTTGCATACCTTCAAGTAATTTCTTAATCCATACTATGTTTGCACAATTCATAGAAGCAGCAACATATTCAGCCTCAGCAGTAGACTTTAAAATACAACTTTGTTTCTTGCACAACCATGTAACCAATCTTTCACCTAGAAAGAATTCTCCTCCACTAGTACTTTTTCTGTCATGAAAATTTCCATCCCAATCTGCATCAGTGTATACTTGCAAATCAAATGTACCTCTTTTCTTGTATAGTTACCCAAACTCCTATATTCCTTTCAAGTATCTCAAAATCCTTTTTACTACAGACATGTGTTTCCTTCACATTAGAATAAAACCTTGCAACAATTCAAACAACATGTGCTATATCAGGTCATATATGAACAACATAATGCAATTTACCAATCATGGATAGGTAAAGATTATTATCTACCTCTTGTATTTCATCCTCTTTAGATAATTTACATTCAGTAACCATCAGTGTTCCAACAAGTTTGGAATATTCCATAACCAAAGTTTTAGGAATCTCTTTGATATACTTGGCTTGTGTAATATAGATTCCTCCATTAACTTGTTGTATTCATAGACCTATAAAGAAATTAATCTCTCCAATAATTAACATCTCAAACTCTATTCTCATTTCATCAGCAAATACTTTACATAAAGTGGCATTGCCTCCAAATATAATATCATTAATGAAAATTTCAGCAATCAAAACTTTATTATCACTGTCACATTTCAAGTAAACATTATTTTTTTGATAAAGGTAAATATAGGTTTTGAATGGTACCTAAAACCATTTATAGATTAGAACAAAAGATAAACAACAATAGCCCTCACAAACATTGAAATCCTGCTAAACAACAAAAAGCAGGACCCCAGCCAACCCTAGAAAAAACCAAAAAGAGTTATAAAAAGTAGACAAAAAATAGTTTCCAACACATCTGCCAGAAAAAATACCAACATGAAATAGAAAGAGAAACTACTTTATACTTTCAAAGGATTTCTCAGCCTCTTTTTGTATATCTTCCATCATATCAATGGAGTCTTTAAGGGCTTTCAACTCCTTAGGCATTTCTGGAAGTTTCCTTTTGATGCCACTTCTTGTTCTGGTACCCGGACCTGAGCTCCTAGCTTTATCCTCCATAGTAATTATTGTATTCTCTACCATGTTTCTCTCCATATAGGCATACAAAGCCTTAATATTAAGCACATATACTTTAAGCCCCTCATTTCTATGCTTAAGAATTATACTAATCATATGCCCATTGTGGCTAATTTTTTCTTTCATATTTTTTTAGCGTCTCCTCCACCAGAGCAATAATTCTGGTCATTGTCTCTTCATTTGAGTTATTATTATTTACCTTCATCAAAAGATCCTTTTCCATATTTTCCATCTTATCTTTAAAGGGATCCATGGCTCCTTCCATCTCCTTCAAGTGCTACTTCATTTGATTCATGTCCTTGTTGATCCACTTCTCCATATTAGCACCATGATCCTCTTTGCTCTTGGGGATTCTGTCATCAATGTCAAACCTGACATTTATCTGATTTCCAGTATCCTTTCTCTATTTTTTCTTGTTTCTATCACCAACCCTAAGATTAGGCTGCACGTTCAACTCTTCCTTGTCTTTATCCTCATTATTTTTCTTCTTTTCTTTTTCTTCTTCTTTCTCCTTCTCTTGATTTTCTTCTTCATTAACCCTATTATCTACCTCATCCTTTCACTTATCTATTTTGTCTTCCTCATTCAAAGGAATCTCTTCCTCATTCACATGGGCATCCTCCTCATTTGTAGGATCATCCACCTCATTCACAGGAATATCCTACTTATTTCCAGGGGCATCGTCCTCATTCACTGGATCATCCTCCATAATCTCATCTTGTATGTTCTCTTCTTCATTACCCTGAGGGGTTAGGGTTTGGTCTTCAGAATCCTCCTCTCTATCCAGATCTTCCTTCATCTTACTCCTATCCCTCTTCTTCGAGTCCACCTTTTTTCTTTCTAGCTTGATTTTCTTTATATTCCCTTTAACCCTTTTTTGAATGGGTTTTGGGATGTTTTTCCTGGTGTAGTCAGCAATAAGAAGAATTAAACCTTCATGCAGCACCAGATTGCTGGCCTTTTTCCTATGCTCCATTATGTTGTTGTTTAGAGAACTAAGCAAAAAGAAAGAAAATGAGATTTTCTTATTATGTCTAAAATGATTAACTAAAATAAAGTGAAGATTATATATTTTTGAGTAGTGCGCATCTAGAGTAAAGTACTCTATCATAACCTTTAGAATATCAGCCCAAATACTATTAATCTTCATTATGTCCACATAATCTCTAGACCCTTTACTCAGGATAGCTTCTTCATCTTCAGATTTGGGGAAAATCTTGAAAGCTTGTGACCTCATATGTTTGTTATTCCTATAAAATTTCATACCTTCTATAGAAAGCCCCATAATATCAGAGATAATGTTCAGCGTAAGCGAGAAGGACTTACCCCACAAATTCACCTTGCCATTAATCCAGCCAGCGACAAATTTTTTAGTAACATCTTTGTCCCAGCCATGCAATCTTTCCAAAATTGTGTCACCCCACCACACTTCATTTTTCTCCAAAAAAAATTCTTTTGTTTCCATTTATTGCAATCCAATGGCTCCTCCCTTTTCAAACCTCCTCCCATATTCTCAGAAATCTTCTAAACTTTCTAGATGCGAGTATGCAAAAACACAAGACTCTTCTGGTTTCTTTGTTTCAAATTGCAAGAAAATACCCACAATCTATGTGAGGTAACATTCTTCATAATTTTTGCATCCCTCGCCTGACAGCTTTCATTACCCTTAAGCTTAAGTGTCTTGTTCGTCATTGATTTTTGTATTAATTATGCCTTCATTGTGATTAAGGTTATCGTACTTGATAAGACTTAAGATCTCAATATTAAACATTATTGTTATCACTTGTTCTTTGAAATCCTATTTTGATTAGATAAGAGTGCAATCTCTCATACCATTCTAGGGGTGCTTGTTTCAATCCATATAAATCTTTGTGTAGCTTACATACCTTGTTCTTGTTTGTGTTCTCAATTAATCCTTCTGGTTGCTCATTGTATACTTCTTCCTCAAGTATCCCATTAAGAAATACAGACTTAACATCCATCTAATAAACTTTGAATCCTTTGTAAGCAGCATATGGTAGAAGTATTCTAACTCCTTCCAATCTAGAAATAGGTGAAAATGTCTCTCCATAGTCAATTTCTTCTTCTTCTGCATAACCTTTGCAAAGCAATCTAACTTTATTTATGATAACTTATCCATGCTCATTCAGTTTGTTTCTAAAAATCCATTTAGTACCAATCAAATTTTTGTCTTTAGGCCTGGGTACTAAAGTCCATGTCTTGTTCTTCTCAATTTGATCATACTCTTCTTTTATAGCTTTCATCCAATCCTCATTATCCAGCACTTCCATAACTTTCTTTGGATCAAATGAAGATATCAAACATGTATTGTCTGGCCTTTCTCCTTTTCATCACTCCAACTTCCTTATTTCTAATAATCTTACTCAGGGAATGGTGTCTTCTTACATACTTTGCTAAAATAGGCTCGGTAGGTCTCAGTTAATCAATATCAACATTCAGTTATGGAACCTCTTGTACATCTTCCTCCTCGGTGGGTGCTCTTGGTAAGGTTTTAGATGCATCATGTTGTACATAGACAAACTTCTCATAATTATCAGGTTCCTTCTTACTGTCTTCTTCATTTATTTCTACAAATTCATCAATTCTCACATTTTCACTTTCCACCATTTTGTTAGTAACCTTGTTCAAACATTTGTAAGCTTTGCTCTTTGTAGAATATCCTAACAATATCCCTTCATCTCCTTTTGAATCAAACTTTCCTTCTCTAGAATCTTTCAAAATATAACATTTTCTCTCAAACATTTTAAAGTAACTAACATTAGGTTTGTGATCATACCATATTTCATAAGGTGTCTTGTCGGTATCTTTCTTCATTTATACTTAGTTCAATGTGTAAACAATAGTACTGACAACATCCCTCTAAAAGTTCTATCAAACTTCTTTTTCAATCATCAGTGTCCTAGCACAATCAACAATGGATTTTTTCCTTCTCTCAACAGTCTCATTCTGATGTGGTGTGCTTGGTGCTGATAAGTGTATCTTTATTCCATTCTCATTACAAAGAAATATAAACTCATCAAAAGTAACTCACCTCCTATGTTGGATCTCATACATTTCAATTGTCTTCAGTTTATTTTTCAAATCAGGACTTATACCACTTAAACATTTGGAATGCATCAGAAGAACATTATAGACATCATTCTTGATTAATCATCCACAAATAAAATACAATATTTTTCTCCATAATAACTTTGAGTTCTCATTGGTCCACATAAATTAGTATGAACTAAATCCAAAATACCTTGTGTAACATAAGTCTTGCTTGCAAAACTAGATGTATTCATCTTACCCATCTAACATTCTCTGTACATAGCATTCTTTAGTTTTTCAAGTCTTTGTAGTCCTCTTACTCTATTCTTCTTACTCACTTTGATTAAGTTGTCAAAATTAACATGACAATTCCTTTTGGTCCATAACCAAACATCTTCAACTTTAGCAAATAGGCAACTCTTCATAGAAGTGTCAAGATAAAAAAGATTACATTTAGATTGTTCTCCAGTAGCAATTAGATTACTCTTCTCATCAAATACTTTCAATCTTCCATATTGAAATTCTAGTCAGTGACCTATATTTTTTTTTATTAAGGTAATAATAGGTTTTGAAGGGGCCCCAAAACATTTAACAAAGATAAAAAGATAGGAAATTAAGACCAACAAAAAAACATTCTATCCCAACAGCAGACAGAGAACCAAAAAAGGGCACTACCCCTGATTACATAGATTAGAGCTCTAAGAAACAAAAAGTAACAGAAAGCAACTATGAAGATCTTCTAGAAAAATAGGAACGGTGAAACTCCGATAAAAAATAATAGACCAACAAATATGAATCACTTCTTATCATCATCCATCTGGCTTTCCATTGTTTGAATCTCTTCCATCTAAGATTCCATACTCTGAATCAAGACCCTCAGATTGGTAATGTCTTTTCTTTGGACCTCAGTCATCTTTTTGGTGGTAGATCTGGTTCTGGTCCCCAGGCCTGAAGTAGGAGTATCCTGATTTCCATCTTCCTCCTATTTTTCTTTTTCATTATAGTCCCCTTCTAGTAGGGCATGAAGCGCTTTCAAATTTTCAACAGAAGATTGCATTCCCGCTTTTATAATCTTAGTCAACTTTCTAAGCATTATATTGTTGTTGTTTGTTTTTTCAGTAATTTTTTTCATTTTGTTATCAATCATTGCACTAATCTTTTCTTCCAAGTTTGTATTATTTTTTTTAACCTTTTCAAAAACATCCTTCCCTTGTTGATACATGACTACATCATTTCTCATCTTGTCCACAGTTTCTTCCAACAGAGAGTTTTTGTCTTCAATATTCTTAAAGTTGGTTTGAAGTTCCTTAATGTCATCATGAATCCATTTGTCGATGTTGAAACCATACATAGCCTTGTTCCCAGCTGCTTGGATGTGAGTGATGTTAACTTCTCTTTTCACTTTGAAGTCTTTGTCCCATGACTCTTCTTCCATACTCGTTTGGTTCTGATTATTATTCTCCTCTTTATTATCCTTTGGGCTCTCAGGCATAGTTGGGATTTTATTACTATCTTTCTAGGTGTCCTCCTCAAGGTCCATGTAGATTTGATCACTTTGGACATTCTTGGTTTCCTCATTCACTGCCTCTTTCTCCTCTTTATTCTCATTCTTTCCTTTATCAGGATGGTTTTCCCTTGAAGGTTAGTCTCTAGATTAGTCCTTTTCTCCTGATTGTCAAGGGTTTCCTCTTTTATGCTATTGTGCCCCTCTATATCTTCCTTCTAGTAATCAATCTATTTATCCACCAGATTGTCAATCTTTTCCTAAATCTCATCAAGGGTTTCCTCCTAGGTATCCTATTTTTCCTCTTTTTCATCCTTATTATCGATTATATCTTCCTCCTATCTATTTCTCTATTCCCCCATAAAGCCCTCTTCCTTGGAAGACTCATGATCGTAGTCATCATCATCCATCTTCATACCTTCTATGTCATCATAGATTGATAGAGCAATATCAACAACAACAAGGCCCTTGCAGGTTTTTTTGTTGGAACTACTGGTATGCTTTCCAGAGGGTAAATCAATACTCTTGCACTTAACATTGTCAATCTTCTTCAGGATAGGCTCAGGAATGTTCTTCTTGACATAATCTGATATCAAAAGGATTAACCCCTCATGCAATACAGGGGAGGATTTAACCCTATGATTAGTAATACTCTGATTGAGAGAGCTTAGAAAATAGTAGGGGAAAGAAACCTTAATGTCGTGTCTGAAGTGATTAACAAGAACAAATTGATAGTTAGAAACCTTGGAATACCTGCCATCGAGCGTGAAGTATTCCATGATCGCTATGATTACAAAGGCCTAGATATGCTTTATGTTTGACAGATTGATATAATCCAGGTTACCTTTTACGAGCATGGCCTGCTCCTCATCCATCTTTGGAAAGGTCTTGTAAACTTTGTTTCCCTCATATTTGTCTTTCAAGAACCGCATTCCCTCCAAAGGGAGACTAGTAATTTCCGCAAGATGGTCTAGCGAGAGGGTAAAATATTTACACATAATGTTTACTTTTCCATTCTCCCAACCATTTGAAAATTCCTTAGTAATCTCCTTATTGTTTCCATGGAGATTTTTTAGGTATTTTTCCACTTCCCCTTTTAACGCTTTCTCTAGACCTCCTTTTCATTCTTCCATTTGTAGATCTCAGGTTCTTCCCTTTTTAGGTCACCTCCCATATTATCATTCCCCTTCTTATTGTTCTGCTCACTGCTGTTCTTCAAATACTTAGAAAAATTAAGCTTTATGTGTAGATACAAAATACTAAACTTTTAATTGATGTCTCTGAGAGGATACGACAGCTTAAGGTCATGATTATTATGACAATTCAGATGGCTTTTTAGAATAGTCATTTCCCAATTTCCTTTCCCATTAATTGGTATGATTAATGTCATTAATGATACCTACCTTATGGTTAATCCTATTATGATTGAGTAATAAATTGATATCATCATTGATCTTGGTAGTACCGAGCCACTTATGAGTGACGTCATTTTTGACGCCAATGTTAGCAAGTCCATCTGCCACTTGGTTGGTTTCTCAGAAGTTGTGGGTGACATGAAGGCCATAAATTTTGAAGCCTTCTCCTTAATTTTATTAATAATATGCTCAATAGTCTAGGAATCCTTAGTAATTCCTTTAATGTTATTGATGATATTGAGAGAATCTCCTTCCAGCCAAACTTGCATACATTCCAGCTCTTCTGCCAGCAGGATGACATTGAGGGCCGCCATGGCTTCGGCCCTATGATTAGATTGGGTACCCATCAGAGCCACTATGGCACCAATACAAGTACCATTTCTATCTCTAATTATGCCACCTCCACTAGCCTTACCTGGGTTTCCTTTAGTAGCCCCATCAAAATTGGCTTTGACCCACTCCTAAGGAGAAGTCCAGGTAGCTATTTCTCTTTGATTCTTAGGGTTGTGGATATTACTATTGAAATGCCATTCACCATTCTTAATAATTTCCTTAGAATTTGAATTTATTTGAAGCCAGAAAATCTCCTTCCAACGCTCTGCATATTTGATTTCCAACAGCCTCAGGACAAGAATTTTCCTCCTTGAAAATTCTATTGTTTCTCTCTTTCCAGATATGCCAGCATAAATAAGGAGGAATAAGGTTCCAGAAATCTTTTTCGGTAGAGTTCTATGAGGGGAAACACCATTGAGTAACAAGATCTTGCCAATGACAAGGGAAGAACCAACATAGATTCCATTTCCTAAAGATAGTATCCAAAACCTTACGAGTAAAAGAGCAATGGCGCATTAGATTATCACAAGATTCACATTGATCCATACAAATAATACATCTATTCACAATGTAGAAACCCCTTTTAGACAAGTTATCAAGGGTTAGCATTTTATTTTGAATTAAAAGCTAGAAAAAGAAATTAATTTTGGGTGTGAGATGCTTATACCAAACATAGGAGCAAAGGGGTCTCTCCTCTTTTTCAATTATTAGATTGATGGCAGAGGCCACCGTATACTTGTCATCCAGTCTTGAGTCCCAAACAATAGATTCCTAGATATTATCTTTGATGTGCCATGTTTGTAGCTCATGCTGGAGGGGAATGAATCTGTTGTCCTCTTCTCCCAGGTTTCTCCAGTTATTTTCCTGCCAGTAGTCTTTAGCTTTAGTTCCTATGTTTTGTTTGCATCTTTCAATAACCTGTTTCCACTCTTAATTATTGGAGAGGGGCACATTATGGATCCATTCATCATCCTAAAAATAAATTCTCCTTCCATCCCCTAGCATCCATCTCTTCCCCTTAATGATAAGGTCTTTCGTCGAGCTTATGTTGTTCCATATGTAGGATCCAAATATGCTGACATCTTCTGTAATAAAAATCCTCCAAGGAGATGTGGTTATAGAGGTATTTATTTCTGATAATGTTGTTCCATTCTTTCTGGTCTCCAAATATTCTCCAAAGTTGTTTCTCCAGGAGTGCCTTGTTAACATTTTTGATGGTTCTCAATCCCAGACCTCCCAGCTTCTTGGGTTTGCAAACCTTATCCCATGCCACAAGGCTAAGTCTCTTCTTTTCTTCAACCCTTGACCCGAGGAATCTTTTCTGGATCTTCTAAATTTCAGTAGCAATTTTATGAGGAATTTTGAAAAGAATCATAGCATAAACAAGGAGGTTTTGAAGGGTAGATTTAAGAAATTGGAGTTTCCCTACATTGCTTAGAAGAGCCCCTTTCCAGCCAACCAGCTTATTATTAAATCTATCTATGATAGAGAGCCAGAAGCTTTCCAGGGGTTTGGAGCATAGAGGAAGACCTAGGTAAGAAGAGGGAAATTTCCCTATTGAGAAACCTAAGATAGTAGATATCTTTTTCTATCTCTCCTTCGGGGTATTTATAAAGAAAATTGAGCTCTTAGACCAATTGACCAATGTAATTAGTGTAAAGAGAAAGATATTTCTTCAAGTTTCTTGCTTCTTTAATAGTTTCCTCCCCCATTATAAGTGTATCATCCACAAATTTCTCATGAGAGAAGATAGTTCTGGCTAAGGAAGGTTGGATACCAATAATTTCACCCTTAGCCACCATTTTCTAAATATACGTCCCCAAGCATTCAGTAAGGATAGAAAAAAGCATAGGCAAAATGGGATCACCTTGTCTAAGACCTCTAGAAGGCATGAAGAAAGAGGAGGAGCCCCCATTAACAATGAGTGAGGATGACACTGTTGAGACCAATTGTATAATGATTTTCATGATCCCGTTGTCAAAGCCAAAAGATGCCAAAACCTTTTGAAGGAACTGCCAGTCCACTCTATCATAAGCCTTGGACATATCAAGTTTCATCATAAAGCCTTGTTTTTTGGATTTCTCCAAAGAATGAATATTCTCATGGACAACAATGATGGAATCAAGAATTTGTATCCTAGGGACAAATCCATTTTGTTGGAGGGAAATGATGTTCGGGAGAATTGGGAGCAGTCTCGAGGTTATGACATTATAAATAATCTTATATAGGAAATTGCATAGGCTGATAGGTCTGAACTCTTCCACTGTATTAGCTCCCAGCTTTTTAGGAATCAGGACCAGAAAAGTAGAATTGAGCTCCCTTAAGAGATTTTTGGTGCCAAAGAATTTCTTGACAGCATCTTGCACATCCTTTTCAATTATTTCCTAGAACTGTTGGTAGAAGAGCATAGGGAAACCATCAGGACCAAGAGATTTCTACCCCTCAAAAGAGAAATTCACCATCTTAATCTCCTTATTAGAAGGGATTTCTTTGAGAATTTTTTAAGTGGGACCATCCACCATTTGAGGGATAGCAAAATGGATTTTATCTTGATCTATTTTTTCCAGTTGAGTCTCCTTAGAGAGGAGCACCGAGAAATATCTTAGCATCTCAGATCTAATTTCCTCCTCTTTCCTAATTGTCTTTTCTTTGGATTGTAACATATAAATTTTGTTAATTTCTTTGTGTTTCATAGAAATCATATGAAAAAATCTAGTATTCTTGTCCCCATCCTTAAGCCAAAGAGCTTTGGATCTTTGTCTCCAAAAGGATTCCTCCCTGGAGATTATGTTATGATAGTCTGCAATCAAAGTATTTTCCATATTTTTTCTCTCTTTGGATAGGCCATCTTTCTGAATCTTAAGTTGGATCTCCTTGACATCATCTTGCATTTTGCCTTTACTTTTGAAAATGTCTCCAAAGACTTCCTTATTCCAAATTTTAAGATTCCTTCTGATAGAGTTCAACTTCTTAGCAGTTCTGTACATAGCTCCCCCCTCAATAGTATAATTCCACCATTCAACTATCTTATCTTTAAGCTTAGGGTGAGCTAGCAATATTTTTTCAAAGCAGAAGGGGATGTTCTTTCTACTATTAATATGCTTGACAAAAAGAGAGATAGTGAAGTGATCAAATCCTATTTGGAGCTCAGAGGAAAGAGAGCAGTAGTGTCTAGAGATCCAATCCTGAGAGAGGAGGGCTCTCTCTAGTTTGATCTAGATCAATTCAATCCCAATGCGATGATTCAACCAGGTGTAATCAATCCCTTCTAAGTCAATATCTAACAATGCTTCATCATTGATGTACTCCCCAAGATACGTTCTTCTATCTAATTGAGAAGGAATACCACCCTTTTTTTCCTCATTTTTAAGAGGGGTATTAAAGTCTCCCATGATCATCCAGCTCTCATTTTGGAATTGATTTTGGATTTCTCTCAATCTCTACATGTACTTCTATCTACATTTTTTTGTATTCAGAGCATATATATTGATAAGATTCCAGGAATGATTGTCCTTCAGGTTTTTTTCCTCCACCATTAAAATGTTCTTCTCACTGAAAATAATGGTACAATCAACTATTTTTTAATTCCAAAAAATGGCTATGCCTCATGATGCTCCTTCAGAGTCAACACCTATTCTTCCATACTCTTTTGTCGTATATATTTTTCCACTTTATCTTTGATCATTTTGGTTTCTTGAATAAGTAAAATGTCTAGTTTACTATCTCTTGCTAGATTCCTTAAGACATCCTATTTATGGGGATTTTTAGCCCTCTTATGTTCCAAGAAGTGACTTTCATTTAATGGATTGGGGAGGATATCTCTGGATTAGTATGCTACCTATCATCTACTATATTTTGTTTGGCCTCATATTCTCTCTTTTTTTTATTGATGTCCTTCCTTTTTTGGTTTTTTGGGGTACCCACATCAGCCTTATGTTGTCTTCTTGTCTAAACTCCCCCTTGATTTTGGTTCTCATATTTTTTTTCTGATTCATTTAGATTGCTACCATTCTGACCTCCTTTTTTCCTAATTTTTTATTGGATTTTTTCTTTCCTTTTGTTTCAGACCATGGTTCTTCTTGGTTTTGACCAGAGATATTATAGCTTTCCATTGTTTCTCCATTCCAATGATCTGTAATGGGTGAATGGGTTTCATCTTCGATTTCTTCAGATTCTTTCTCTTCATAGTTTTGTTCTTCAGGGATAGGGATGTCCTTTGTGTTTATTTTTTCTATTTCAGTTATCTCCATAATCTATGGATTCATTTTCTCATTTACAATCTCAACTGTCTATAGTTTTTATGCTTTGCTTCTTCTCCATAATGATTCTATTTTCTATTCTAATCTCTCCCTTAGGTTCACTTTTTCCATTTCCTTGCTGTCTTTCTCCTAGATTCTAGGTTCTCGGTTCTCTCCAAGTTTTTCATTCATTATGGTAGGTTTAGGTATCCAAAAAAAATTTGGTTCCCTTTTTTGTTTCAATTTCATCTCTGTCTATTTTTTCGATGGGAATTTTTTACCCTAGTGACCTACTTTTTTGCATGAGAAACAAGAAAAAGAAACCGATTCATATTCAATAGGTTGAATATACTTACCAAGTTTTGAGTTAATGGTTATAACCTCAGGAAGATCCATGTTCTGGTGTATATTCACACACATTCTTGCATAAACCAATCTAGATTTGGAAGTTGTCATCGGGTTTATTGATATAAGTTCTCCAAAGGCACTCGCCAAGCCAGAGAAAACATCTTCATGCCAATATTCCAGAGGTAGACTTGGTAGTCTAACCCACATTGGGGCTGCGTCAAATATTTATGAGTTCAGATCAAGGTTAGTTACCCATTTTTGTAAAGCCAGAGATGACTTTCCGAACATCCAGGGTCCTCCACATAGAACTTTTTAAAGGTCTTCCATATTCGAAAAGACAAAGGAGAAAAAACCTTTTGGCATTGCAGCAATGTCCACTTGCCCCTT
The DNA here is from genome assembly GCA_018584345.1 of Thuja plicata. Classification (NCBI taxonomy): domain Eukaryota; kingdom Viridiplantae; phylum Streptophyta; class Pinopsida; order Cupressales; family Cupressaceae; genus Thuja; species Thuja plicata. Next base: position 704,072 of record MU223822.1, on the reverse strand, counting down.
CAATTTCCATTTGCAATAAGTAAATTCCCTTACAATCTCAATGATATGTCTAAACCCATTAAATTTACCTACCAGATTTAGGGCCATATTTGTTACCGTATGGTCCACTAGAGGGTCAGTAACAAAATGTGAAAGAAACCCTTACTGGGCTCAGATATATTGTTAATATTTGGGAAGGATGATTTTCCAGTTGGTTTGATCCCAAATAGTGAAGACCAGCTACCTTTAGCCTTGTTTCTACCAAAAGAATCATTGCTTCCAGCAGAGGAGTTCTTACCTTTTGGTGCCTTTTTTTCTGGCCCACCACCTCAAGAATGTGAGGCCTTATCCTCATCTGACTCTTTAGTGGAGCCCTCCCCTGATTTTCCTCCCATATCCTGCTAACCTCCTGCACCCGCAAGCGCCTGGATTCTTCCTACATCACCTTTCCCGCCCATGCAAGAATTACAATTTCCTCCCGCCTGACCTCCTCCAACTCCCTCTTTCTCACCTTTATTTTCCATGATATGAAGAGGATCTATGCAACACTCAAAATATTATACTTTAATCCTTCAACCCAATAGACAACATCACATCTTGTGTTATTTAGTAGAATTATAGATCCTTTTCCTTTCATAGGGTATGGAGCATCATTACCAAATCTAACATAACCTCCATCATGCTTTTCTAAGGAAATAAAATTAAGTGTATCACCAGTCATGTGATGTGATCAACCACTATCTATAATCCATGTTTCATTCTTACTTACTTGTGATATTAGGGATCTAGGTGCTTCTTCATCAAAATCATCTTTTATAGCAACATACACAACTTCCTTTTCCTTATTTCTCTCAATGGAATCATCATCACTTTTTCCTTGATTAGAAATATAACAAGATTTCTTACTTTTATTTTGTAGTCTCTGTACCTCTTGAATCTATTTTCTCTCTTGTCCTTATCTTTCTTTTCCCCCTTATCATTCTTTGGATAGTTAGATGCAAAGTGACCAATTTTATCACAATTAAAACATTTCAAGGGTAACTTAACTTGGTATTTGACTTTGCCTCTTTGTACCCTTCTAGCCAACAAAGCTTCAAATTCTCTTTCATTCTCCTTAATTCAATAAATAGTTCTTCAAGTCCCTCAGTATAACTATATAATTCGTCACTATCATTGTTCAAATAACCATCTCTAGCAGCAGCTTCCCTAGCCTTTCCAATCTTTAAATTAGACTTAAATGTAGATTCAACCTTACAAATAGAAGGTACACTATTATAAAACTCATTAAGTTCAAATGCAGTTAACTTATTAATAGTGGTATCTAGTGAAACATTCATCTGGGGTTCTAAACATTTTTTTTGTAACTTACCAATAGTGTATCAAAGTTCTAAACATTTTTCTTGTAAAATTATCCTTTCTTATGATACCACCATCTCCTCTAAAAGAATTAAGAATCTCCTTAAGTCTTGTACTATATTTTAATATGTTCTCTTCTTCCTTCATCCTCATAGAGTCAATTTTTCCTCTCAAACTTTCTACTTTAGCCTTTTGAAAATGTTGATCTGCACCATAGGTCAAAAAAATCTTTTCCCAAATCTATTTTGTAGTAGTACAACCATCAAGCTCATCATATTCCTAGTTAGTAAGTGTAGATGCATTCTCAATCATAACTTCTATGTGTTCTTGTTTCTATCTTTGCTCACTGATAGTCAAAGGTGTAGTAATTGGTGCTATATATTCATTCTCAAGATAGTAAAGTGCATATTCTCCTACTCTAGACACATGCAACCTCATTCTACTTTTCCATGTAGAGTAATGATCCCTATTCAACTTTGGTGCTTCCCTCTTATACATCTTTAGATCTTAACTCAAGTCCTTTAAACTTATCACTTCAGAGTAACAAAGCTCTGATACCAATTGTTGGTACCACTAAGAGGGGGGTGAATCAGACAAATCAAACTTAAACTCTTAAAATTGAACTCACTGATTCACTCGGTAAGTACTGAATATAGTAAATAATCAATTAACCAAATATCATAAACAAAAATCAATCATTCAAACTTAGAAACATCATATTAACTCATGAACACATGATATAACTCCTAGACACTGGATTTAATGAGGAAACCCAATTTAGGAAAAACCTCTATGGGAATTGTAACCCACAATAAAATTGTACCCTTCTAAAGTATGCTCGGTTAACTTGTTCTGTTGAAGATTACAAACACATTACCCTATCAGGAAATTTACCTCAGATCTTTTAATATCTTCACCCTATTAGGAGTGGCCTTATTAGAGGTCTTCAAACACTCTTTTGGAATGTCACCTAAGCCTAGGTTTTACAAATAGGACAGTTAAATCCACTCAGTTAAGAGATTTCTCTGTAACAAATATTAATAAGAAACAGTAAACTTGTATCTGTAAAAAATAGCAACTCACTATGCTTAAATTAGATCCTTTATGTTGAATTGAATACTGACATCACATAGTCCATTGATCTCTTTCTCACACTATAGATTATTTTCTTTATCTTTCTTTGTTATGCTCGGTAAATGTTGTTCTTCACCTTCTTTTCTTCTTTTCTCAATTCTCTAGTAGTCTCTACTCTGTGTAATTCTCATTCCTTATATAGACATACTTTTTCCTCTTAATCAAATTAATTTGATTTTCCTTCCTTTGCGCTCAGTCATTTGAGCATCTTCTTCAAATTTCTCCATGTGGTAAACCATGTCAATTTTACCTCAGAACTATATCTTTTCTTGGAACTTTCACTTTTCTGTTTAACCGCTTGATCTTTTCCTTAGATCTTCATATTGAATTTTCTCGCTCATAGATCTTGCAACAAACTTTATTTAATTCATTTCCTCATCCATCTCATCATCAATTTGCATTAAATCATCATTTAATATCTGTATACTCTACTCAGTAAAAATTTCTTTGCAACTCAGTAACTGACTTCATCATTGCTCAGTGTCTAACTCATTCTCGGTGTTGATAACTATAACTAACACACATTATATTATACCGACTAACTCAGTCTAGCTTGATAAAGTATCTCTTTCATTCATAACTTAATTCATTGCAATTGTTGACTTGATCAATCAAATGTACCAACTTGATAACATCAAATATATTGTAGAAAACAACTATAACATCATTACTTGATCATTGTCTGATCTGTATTTGTCACCCATTTAACTTCTCCTCTTAAATATGGTAACACAATAAAAATCAATTAATCAATTCAAATTGCATGACATCAATGACCAAACAATAACCAATCTAACCATTTCTACAATCATGATACTTGGTATCACTCAGTCTTCATCACCTCCATCAAATAAACATCATTTAATCAACAATCTCCCTCTTTGGCATAGATGTAAACCACTATAACAATATTATAGAAATTGATGATGGTAGCTCTCAAATACATAACTATACTCCATTTGAGTTGATATATCTATTTCGACTTGGATCTCTTATCTGAATCTCCCTCTTGGATAAATCTTCTATTTCTGTAACATACATTCTGAATCTCCTTCATGAGTAAATATTTGCAGTTCATTCTTCTCCCTCAATATCTCTCTATAGATAAATGTCATCAATTCATTATTCTCCCTCTTTGATAACAATGCCAAAAAGTCATACTCCTGAAAAACTTGTTTCAGTAGTGGATTATACTTGACATGTACTCATAAAACGTTATATACAAAAATATTTTTACAACTTCAGGAATCACGTAAGGTGTGTCATAGTAACATGATTTCAGAAATAGATATTTTAATGAAATATAGAATTGATGCAACATGCCTCATGCTCTTTAATGAACATTGGATATGGTAAGAACCCCTAATTTACCTCTTAGATACTCAAAATAATCCTTAGGTAGTGTCTTTGTAAAGATATCAACCAATTGTTCCTTTGAATTCACATATTCCAACTTCACATTCTTCTCTTGAATTTGTTCTCTCAAGTAGTGATACTTGATAGAAATGTGCTTGGTCTTTGAATGCATAATTGAGTTCTTTGATATGTTAATAAAAATTGTGTTATCACAAGAAATAGTAATCATATCTATGATCTCTTCTTGAATACCTTCAATTAATTTCTTAATCCATACTATGTTTACACAATTCATAGAACCAATAACATATTCAGCCTCAATAGTAGACTATGAAATACACTTTGTTTCTTTCTCAACCATGTAACCAATCTTTCACCTAGAAAGAATGATCCTCCACTAGTACTTTTACTGTCATCAAAATTTCTAGCCAAATTTGCATCAGTGTATACTTGCAGATTAAAAGTACCTCCTTTCTTGTATAGTAACCCAAACTCCTTTGTGCCTTTCAGGTATCTCAAAATCCTTTTTACTGTAGACATATGTGTTTCCTTAGCATTAGAATAAAACCTTACAACAATTCCAACAACATGTGCTATATCATGCTCTATTGTGAACAACATACTGCAATTTACCAATCATGGATTGGTAAAGAGTATTATCCACCTCTTTTGTTTTGTCCTCTTTAGATAATTTACCTTCACTAACCATCGGTGTTCCAACGGGTTTGGAATATTCCATACCAAAAGTTTTAAAAATCTCTTTGATATACTTGGCTTGTGTAATATAGATTCCTCCATTAACTTGTTGTATTTGTAGACATAGAAAGAACTTAATCTCTCCAATCATTTCAAGTAAACATTATTGTTATCACTTGTTCTTTGAAATCCTATTATGATTAGATAAGAGTGCATTCTCGTAAACCATGCTCGGGGTCCTTGTTTCAATCCTAATAAATCTTTGTGTAACTTACATACCTTTTTCTTGTTTTTGTTCTCAATTAATCCTTCTGGTTGCTCAATGTATACTTCTTCCTCAAGTATCCCATTAAGAAATGCAAACTTAACATCCATCTAATAAACTTTGAATCCTTTGTAAGAAGCATATGATAGAAGTATTCTAACTCCTTCCAATCTAGAAATAGGTGCAAAAGTCTCTCCATATTCAATTCTTTCTTCTTGTGCATAACCTTTGCAAAGTAATCTATCTTTATTTATGATAACTTCTCCATGCTCATTTAGTTTGTTTCTAAAAATCCATTTAGTACCAATCACATTTTTGTCTTTAGACCTGGGTACTAAAGTCCATATCTTGTTCTTCTCTCAGTTTGATCATACTCTTCTTTCATAGATTTCATCCAATCCTCATTATCTAGTTATTACATAAATTTATTTGGCTCAAATGAAGATATCAAACATGTATTGTCTTTGGCCTTGCTCCTTGTCATCACTCCACCTTCCTTATTTCCAATAATATTTATCGGGGAATGGTGCCGTCTTACATACTTTGCCAAAATAGGCTCAGTAGATCTCGGTTCATCAACAACAACATTTGATTGTGGAACTTCTTGTACATCTTCCTCCTCTATAAGTGATCTTGGTAAGGTTTCAGGTGCATCATGTTGTACATATAAAAAAAATTCATAATCATCAGGTTTCTTCTTACTTTCTTCTTCATTTCTTTATGCAAATTCATCAATTCTAACATTTTCACTTTCCACCATTTTGTTAGTAACCTTATTCAAACATTTGTAAGCTTTACTCTTTGTAGAATATCCTAAGAATATTCCTTCATCTCCTTTTGAAACAAACTTGCCTTCTTTAGAATCTTTCATAATATAACAGTTTATCTCAAATATTTTAAAGTAACTAAAATTAGGTTTGTGATCATACCAAATTTCATAAGGTATCTTATTGGTACCTTTCTTAATTTGTACTCGGTTCAATGTGTAAACAATAGTACTCACAGCTTCCCTCTAGAAGTTCTGTGAAACTCCTTTTTCAATCATCAGTGTCCTAGCACAATCAATAATGGATCTATTCCTTCTCTCAGCAATCCCGTTATTTTGTGGTTTCCTTGGTGCTAACAACTGTATCTTTATTCCATTCTCATTACAAAGCAATGTAAACTCATCAAAAGTAAACTCACCTCCTCTGTCAGATCTCAAACATTTCAACTATATTCTAGTTTATTTTTCAACTCGGGCCTTATACCATTTAAACATTTGAAATGCATCAGATTTTTCTTTTAAGAACATTACAGACACCATTCTTGAATAATCATCCACAAATAAAATAAAATATATGTCTCCATAATAACTTTGAGTTCTTATCGGTCCATATAAATCAGTACGAAACAAATCCAAAATACCTTGTATAACATAAGTCTTGCTTGCAAAACTAGATTTAGTCATCTTACTCGTCTGAAATTCTCTACACATAGCATTATCTGGTTTTTGAAGTCTGGGTAGTCCTCTTAATAAATTCTTCTTACTCACTTTAATTAAGTTGTCAAAATTTACATGACAAAGCCTTTTGTGCCATAACCAAACATCTTCAACTTTAGCAAATAGGCAACTCTTCATAGAAGTGTCAAGATAAAAAAGATTACCTTTAGATAGTTCTCCATTAGCAATTAGATTACTCTTCTCATCAAATAATTTCACTATTCCATATTGAAATTGGTGACCTGTATTGTTAAGTTGTGCAACACTCAACAAATTATACTTTAATCCTTTAACCCAATAGACATCATCACATCTTGTGTTATTTAGTAGAATTATAGATCATTCTCCTTACATAGGGTATGAAGCATCATTACCAAATCTAACATAACCTCCATCATTCTTTTCCCAGGAAATAAACTTAAGTGTGTCACCAGTCATGTAATGTGAACAACCACTATCCATAATCCATGTTTCATTTCATACCTACTTGTGATATTAGGGCTCTAGGTGCTTCTTTATTAGAATCATCTTTTATAGTAGCATACACAACTTATTTTTCCTCATTGCTCTCAATGGAATCATCATCACTTTGTCCTTCTTAGCAATATAACAAGATTTATTACCTTTTTTTTTGTAGTCTTTGTATCTCCTAAATCTTTTTTGTCTCTCGTCCTTATCTTTCTTTTCCTCCTTATCATTCTCTGGAGAGTTATATGCTAAGTGACCAATTTTACCACAATTAAAACATTTCAAGGGTAACTTACCTTGTTATTTTCCTTTGCCTCTTTTTAGCCTTCTAGCCAACAAAGCTTAAAAGTCTCTTTCATTCTCCTCACATTCAGTAAATAGCTCTTCAATTCCTTTAGTACAACTATAGAATTTCTCACTAGCACTACTCAAGTAAACATCTCTAGTAAAAACTTCCCTAGCCTTTCTAATCTTTAAAGTAGAATTAAATGCAAATTCAACCTTAGAAATAATAGGTAAAATATTGTCAAAATCATTAAGTTCAAATGAAGTTAGCTTAGCAATAGTGGCATCCAGTGAAACATTCATCTGGGGTATAGATCTCAAGTCTTGTATAGAAGATACACGAATAGCATTATTCAGTAGGAGAGTTCTCAAAAAATTTCTTGTAACATCATCCTCTATTAAGATACCACCATCTCCTCTGATAGAATTTAAAGTCTCCTTAAGTCTTGTTCTATATTTTAATATGTTCTCTCCTTCCTTCATCCTCATAGAGTTAAAGTTTCCTCCCAAACTTTCTGCTTTAGCCTTTCGAACATGATGATCTCCACCATAGGTCAAAAAAATCTTACCCAACATCTATTTTTTAGTATTACAACCATCAAGCTCATCATATTCTGGGTCGGTAAGTGTAGATGCATTCTCAATCATAACTTGTGTGTTCTCTTATTTTTGTATTTTCTCACTAACAGTAAAAGGTGCAGTAGTTGGTGCTATATATTCATTCTCAAGATAGTAAAGTGCATATTCTCCTACTATAGACACATGAAACCTCATTCTACTTTTCCATGTAGAGAAATGATCCCTATTCAGCTTTGATGCTTCCCTCTTATACATCTTTAGATCTTAACTCAAGTCCTTTAAGCTTATCACTTCAGAGTAACAAAGCTCTAATACCTATTGTTGGTCACACTAAAAAGGGGAGGGGGGTGTATCAGAAAAATCAAACTTGAACTCTTAAAATTGAACTCACTGATTCAATCGGTAAGTACTGAATACAATAAATAACCAATTCACCAAATATCATAAGCATCAATCAACCATTAAAACTTAGAAACATCATATTAATTCATTAACACATGATATAACTCATAGACAGGATTTAACGAGGAAACCCAATTTGGGAAAATCCTATGTGGGAATTGTAACCCACAATAAAATTGTTCCCTTCTGAAGTACGCTCGGTTAAGAACTTATCATGTTAAAGATTACAAACACATTTTATAAATGTGACCCTGTCAGGGGATTTACCTAAGATATGTTAAGATCTTCACCCTTTTAGGAGTGGCCTTGTTAGAGGTCTTCAAACACTCTTTTCGAATGTCACCTAAGCCTAGGTTTTACAAATAAGATGGTTAAATCCACTCAGTTAAGAGATTTCTCTATTACAAATATTAATAAGCAATAGTAAACTTTGATCTATAAAAATTAGCAACTCACTATGCTTGAATCAAATCCTTTATGCTCAATTGAATACTGGCATCACATACTCCATTGATCTCTTTCTTAGACTGTAGATTCTTTAATCTGTCTTTCTTTTTTCTGCTCGGCAAATGTTGTTCTTCAACTTTTTTTCTTCTTTTCTCAATTCGCCAGTAGTCTCTACTCTATGTAATTCTCATTCCTTATATAGACATACTTTTTCCTCTTAATCTCCTTAATTTTATTTTCCTTCCTTTGTGCTTAGTCGCTCGATCATCTTGTTCAAAATTCTCAACTCAGTAAACCATGTCACTTATACCTCAAAACTTGTATCTTTTCTTGGAATTTTCACTTTTATGTTTAACCACTTGATATTTTCCTTAGATCTTCATATTGAATTTTCTTGCTCGTAGATCTTGCAACAAACTTCATTGAATTCATTTCCTCATCCAGCTCATCATCACTTCACATTAAATCATCATTTAATATCTATATATTGTACTTGGTAAAACTTGCTTTGCAACTCGATAACTGACTTCATCACTTCTCGATGTCTAACTTATTCTCGGTGCTCCATTCTTAGTAACTGTAACTGACTCATATTATATTCTATAGACTGACTTAGTCTAGCTTAGCAAAGTATCTCTTTCATTCATAACTTAATTCATTGCAGTTCCCAACTTGATCAATCAAATGTATCTATTTGATAACATCAAATATATAGTAGAAAACAAATATAACATCATTAATTCATCATTTTCTAATTTGTATTTTTCACTAATTTAACTTCTCTTAAGATATGATAACACAATAAAAATCAATTAATCAATTGCTTGACATCAATGAAAAAACAACAACTGATCTAACCATTTCTACAATCATGATACTTGGTATCACTCTGTCTTCATCATCTCCATCAGATAAACATGATTTAATCAATAATCTCCCTCTTTGGCAATGATGGAAACCACTATAAAAAATTTATAGCAATTGATGATGGCATCTCTCAAATACACAATTGTAGTCCCTCTGAGTTGATATACTTGTTTCCACTTGGATCTCTAATATGAATTTCCCTCTGGGATAAATCTTCTATTTCTAAAACATACATTTTAAATCTCCTTCATGAGTAAATATTTGCAATTCCTTCTCCCTAAATATCTCTCTATAGATAAATGTAATCAATTTGTTATTCTCCCTCTTTGACAACAATGCCAAAACTCATACTCCTGAAAACTTGTTTCAGGAGTGGATTATACCTTACATATACTCATAAAACATTACATACAAAAATATTATCACAAATTCAGCAATCACCTAAAGTGTGGCATACTAACATCAATTCATAAATATATATTCTAATGAAATATATATTGATGCAGCATGCCTCATGCTCCCTAGTGAACATTGAATAGGGGAAGAACCCCTAATTTACCTCTTAGATGCTCAAAAGAATCATTAGGTAGTGCCTTTGTAAATATATCATCCAATTGTTCCTTCGAATTCACATATTCCAACTTCACATTCTTCTCTTGAATTTTTTCTCTCAAGTAGTGATACTTGATAGAAATGTGCTTGGTCTTTGAATGCATAACTGGGTTCTTTGATATGTTAATAGAACTTGTGTTATAACAAGAAACAGTAACCAGATATATGTTCTCTTCTTGCATACCTTCAGGTAATTGCTTAATCCATACTATGTTTGCACAATTCATAGAAGCAACAACATATTTAGCCTCAACAATAGACTGTGAAATACAACTTTTTTTCTTGCTCGACCATGTAACCAATCTTTCACCTAGAAAGTATGTTCCTCTATAGTACTTTTTCTATCATCAATATTTCTAGCCCAATCTAGATTAGTGTATACTTGCAGATCAAAAGTACCTCCTTTCTTGTATAGTAACCCAAAATATTTTGTGCCTTTCAAGTATCTCAAAATCCTTTTTACTGCAAACATATGTGTTTCCTTTGGAATAGAAGAAAACCTTGCAACAATTCCAACAACATGTGTTGTATTAGGTCTTCTATGAAAAACATACTGCAATTTACCAATCATGTATCAGTAAAGAGTATTATCCACCTCTTGTGTTTCATCCTCTTTAGATAATTTACATCCAGTAACCATCAGTGTTCCAACAGGTTTGGAATATTCCATACCAAAGTTTTAAGAATCTCTTTGATATACTTGGGTTGTGTAATATAGATTCCTCCATTAACTTGCTATATTCATAGACCTAGAAAGAACTTAAATTCTCCAATCATTGACATCTCAAACTCTTTTCTCATTTCATAAACAAATCCTTTACATAAAGTTTCATTGCCTCCAAATATAATATCATCAACAAATATTTCAGCAATCAAAACTTTATTATCACTGTCACATTTCAAGTAAACATTAATGTTATCACTTGTTCTTTGAAATCCTATTTTAATTAGATAAGTGTGCAATCTCTCATACCATGCTTGGCGTGCTTGTTTCAATCCATATAAATGTTTTTGTAACTTACATACCTTGTTCTTATTTGTGTTCTTGATGAATTCTTTTGGTTGCTCAATGTATACTTCTTCCTCAAGTATCCCATTAAGAAATACAGACTTAACATCCATCTGATAAACTTTGAATCCTTTGTAAGAATCATATGCTATAATTATTCTAACTCCTTCCAATCTAGCAATAGGTACAAAAGTCTCTCCATAGTCAATTCCTTCTTCTTGTGCATAACTCTTGCAAACCAATCTAGCTTTATTTCTTATAACTTCTCCATGCTCATTTAGTTTGTTTCTAAAAATCCATTTAGTACCAATCACATTTTTGTCTTTAGGATTGGGTACTAAAGTCCATGTCTTTTTCTTCTCAGTTTGATCATACTCTTTTTATAGTTTTCATACAATCCTCAACATCCAGTGCTTCTATAACTTTCTTTGGCTCAAATGAAATGGTGTAGGAGCACCCTAAGGTCTTGGATAGATATTTTGTCATTTTTGGCTTGTAGTTTGGTTTGTCCAACCATCAATTAATAAGGAATATGTTATAAATTCCCATGTGTGTCTAAGGTATGACTAGGGTTAATAGTGATTAGGGTTTAGTAGTTGTTGAGGTCAAGTTGCATCTAGGGGTCTATATCCTTAGAAGTCAACCAAAAAATCAAAGGGTTGACCAAAACTCCAAAATGGAGTGGAATTCAAGGTTTTAATGTTATTAAGTTTTTTAAGGTCATATGATAAGTTTTAGGACCAATTTGGGCCATTGGAAGTGATAAAATGTCATTTTGGCAAAAGATGTAAAAGTTGTCATGACAACTTTTGCAACTTTGCAAAGTTGTCATGACAACATTTCCTAGTTTTTAGGAATTGGCTTTAATTATGCCTAAACCCTGACATGAGGGTCCATACATGTTTTAATATGATATATAAGGTGGAAAAACCCCTAAGGTGACAGTTAGAGTTCATTATGTACGGACTATGTGTTGAGAAGTAAGGATTTACACTGTATTTTGAAGACAGAGCCATCATCCAATATTTTAAAGGATTGAATGGATTGAATTAGTGAATTGAGAGTGTTTTGTGTGTTATTTTATTAGTTTTTGTGGCATTGGTTTGATCATTTAATCTCACTATTTAACATTTTGTAAATTATTTAGGTTTTACTGGTTCATTGTCCAGTTTTGGACCAGTCATGTAAATAATGGCTTTCCTTGGAGTTCTCGTGGTCCAAAGTCTTATGAACACTTGGAATCAAGTAGAGCCTTGTAAATAAATTGTACATATGGTGTGTGGAGTGTGTGTGTGCAGGGAAGACATGAGAATATTCAGGCCCTAGGCGAGTACTGGTTATTCTGGCTAGGGGAATTGAACAGAGCAGAGGCAATAAAGACTGCTTGGTGATTGGTGTGTTCCAATAATTGGTAAAGGAGTGTAGGGGCATGTATGATAGACATGTTGATGGGATGATAAGAGTAGAGGAGGTTTTTAGTGTAGTTAATGAAATCCAAGAATGCAAACCTATTTACATGCCCTAGAAACCCTTAATTTTAGGGGTTTGGTGAAAGTCCAGTGTACGGACAAGGTGGGGAACTAAGACCTAGTAAATACTTAAGCCTAGGAAAAACCCACAAGGAATATGTAATTAGTTCCGAAGGGTGTTAAGGGATTTTGAGAGTAAATCCACTTTTTTAGTGTTTAGGAGGGCTAATTAGGCCTAAAAGGTTACAAGGCCTTAAGCACTAGAAATATTGAACCCGATTGGAACTAGGGTGAAAGATCTATAAGATTGGATCTAGGTGAGTTGAAAGAGACCTAAAGAAGTTCAAAAATCCCATTCCAAGGAAGATATCATAGATGGAAGAGTAAGTGACTAGGACAAGCCATGGAAGAGAAGAGCTATGGATAAGGACTTAGTGTGAATTTGAACTTGTTGGATAGATCCTAGTGAGTTAGAGTAAAATATAGGAATCCTCTAGTTAGGGTGGTTATAAGAACCCTAAGAAAGACCAAGAGAAAGGTCTTGTAGAGATCAAGAAAGCTCTAGGAGTGGGAACTCCCCAACATGAAGATATCAAACATGTATTGTCTATGGCCTTGCTCCTTCTCATCAATCCACCTTCCTTATTTCCAATAATCTTGCTCGATGAATGGTACTTCCCTGCATACTTTTCCAAAACAGGCTTAGTAGGTCTTATTTCATCAATATCAAAATTTGGTTGTGGAACTTCTTGTACATCTTCCTCTTCAATAGGTGCTCTAGGTAAGGTTTCAGGGGAATCATGTTGTACATATAAAAACTTATCATAATCATCAGGTTCCTTCTTACTGTAGACACCTAAAAATGGTTCAAGCCTGTTGGTCTACATGTTTTAACATTTTTATCATTACAATCAAAATGTTGTTTTTGTGACCTAATTATTCCTCTATGTCGCGCATATGATCTTTATTGTATGGTGACATTATGTCTTTTGTCAATGATTGAATATTGCAAAATTGTTCAATTGTTTACTAACAATTATACTCTCTTTATCAAATGGATCATTCTCCAAATCATTTCCTATTTGACACTAAACCGATCCTATTCGATCCTAAACTGATCCTATTTGATCCTAAACCTATCCTATTCGATCCTAAACCGATCATATTTGATCCTAATCCATTACAAACCTTCCTAAATCAATTCAAACTTATCCTATTCTATTCTTAATCACTTTCAGAATTGTTTGGACTCATTCCAACCATTCTGGGGCATTGTCAAAGATCATCAATGCCTAATTAACCCAATTTCAAACCAATAAATCAAACCCTATTTCAATTTGATCAATCTTATCATCATTTTAATAGAATTATCCAAGACCATTGATGCTTTGTATCCCCTCAATCAGCCATTTGATAACATTGTCAAAGATCATTGGTGTTATTGCTATCAATCTATCAATATCAATTAAGTAGTGTTGTCCACATTTGTCAATACTATTTCTGATTATCATTTCGGGAACATTGTCAAAGATCATCGATGTTTCCCCATTTAAATTTCAATCTTATGACACCATCAAAGTTCATTGGCTCTTTCCAATCATTTCCAATCATCATTACGTGGGCACATTGTCAAATCTCATCGATGCCTCATGATTTCCTAAACTATTCCAGAACCCTCGTAATTGGTCCTAAACCTTATCAATATCATCAAAATCATTTCAATTTGACATCAAAACCTTCAATTTGACCTATAACCCACTAATTTCCCCCTTTGGATGAATAACCCATAGTTTATCCTAAGTCCTAATTGAATAAATAAATAAACTTTATTTATTCCCTTTCCTAAAGTCTCAATGATTAATTAATTGGCTAATTTCAATTTATGAGATTTTTTATAATTTCATAAATCTAATTATGGATTTTGAGGAATATTTGAGGATATTGAATTATTAATTTGATTAATGACTCCTAATCCTACCTAAATATCATATCCCTTAATTGAGGATTCTCATCCCTATTAAGGTGCTTCACAAATATTTTCAATATATCCTTATTTGATCTCCCCCATATCGTGCTTCCTAGCATCTCACCAACCAAATCTCTTCATTATTCATGGATTCTTGAAATCCTCACCTAATTGATCCTCATTTCCTATAAATTGAGAGCTATTCCTCTCATTCAAGGTTAACCACAAGATTTTTGAGAACCACAAGAATTGCTATCTCCTAGTAATTCTCATTATCAATTCAAGCTTTCAAGTTCTTTATGCAATTGTGTTTGTCAAAGAGAAACATATCAACCTCTATGGAGAAGAAAGGAGAGCATTATAACTACATTTGAAGGGAGTTTTTTTGTGTTATTTTTCATATGTTTGAACTCTTGTTTCAAATGGTTTTAATGTTAGAATAGTTAGGGTAGCATATTGTTTAGGGTTTGTGGTTACCTAGATATGCTTTCTAGTCCCTTTTCTAGTCTTACATTTGGTGAACCTGACATGAACATGCTTAACTGATAAATTTTTTTTTGTGTTTTTGTGTCTTTTTCAGGTTCTGGAAGAGAGCTGCGCTGGTGGTTACTGAAGTTGCGTAGGTGGTCACTGTTCCTGCGCAGGTGACCACTGTTTCTACACAGGTGGTTAAGTCATGTGCAGGTGGGACCCAGACCTATGCACTTGGAGCCTAGAGATGTGTAGATGTCTGCTTAGCTATGAAGTTGGTCATATAGGATCCTCATCTAGGGTTTAGGATCACTTTTTTCATGCTTAGGAAGCTATTATGTATCTTAGGATTCCCCTTCTGCAATTTATCTACTTTTAAGGTTGAAATGAACCCTATAATATTCAAATGAACCCTAAATTTGGTTAATGAACCCTAATATGGTTAATGAACCTCACACTTTGATTTTCAAGGCCTAAAATGAACATTCACATTTGTATTTGGGCTCTTAAAATGGATCTCATCTAGTCTAGGGTTTCATATTATCAAGCTTTTTAAAAATTCAAACAAACTTGTAATCTAGCCTAAATAGGGGTGGAAATGGACTATTTCATGCAATATCAAGTTGTTTAAGTTGTTAAGGGGCCTAAAATGAACATGCATATCTGATTTGGGTACCTAAAATGAACTCTAAACTAGTTTAGGATCAAATGCAGATTTTGCCCTTAAGGTGGTCCTAAACCATTTTGATGCACATGCAAGCTAGTTAGGGTTTCAATTTCAATTTAATGTTTTAAAATCAACTTAAATGGCATAAATAATGAACTCTAGCTATGTTTCTGATGATATTGCATGCTTAGATGTTGAAAACAACTCTATTTTTGCAAGTTTTTACTCATTTTTAGGCCTCTGATCAGTAGTTGTGCACTTGGTTTCAGGTGTTACGTAGGTGGTCAAAAGCTGTGTAGGTGGTAGCCTGTTCCTATGCAGGTGGTACCCTAGTTCTATAGAGGTGGTAGCCTGTTCCTGTGTAGGTGGTAAAATTGGTTTTTTTAAGAAAGTTTTTGGATTTCTGCATTCCTATAATTATTTTTGCACTTAGACTATTGGATTTTGGTGTTACTGATGATTTGTGTAGCATGTTGGAAATTGTGGGATGAAGATTGAATCCTAAAAAATACTAATAGTTTCAATGCAGGACGTTTGTAGAAGACCTTGTGTTTTCCCAAACTTTTGTGCTTGCTTTTTATAGTTAGAAAACACTTCATTTTGGTGCTTGAAATGAACCTTTTTCTTTCATGTGTCTAATGTGTTTTCTAGATTGTAAAACCCTAAGAATCATATGAGTGTATCCTCTCCCCTCTCCTTTATGGATCTTGGGTGTAAGAGAAACTCGTATCATTCTTATAGAGTGGCTACCTCCCAAGTGCTTTAGTAGAGCTAGTGAGAGTGGATGCCCAACCGGTAACCGGCTAAAGCCAAGCCAATCTGAACTAATATAGAAAAGATGCCATTATGATTAATCTCTCAATGGATGGGTGTTGAATGCATTATACCAAGAATAATATCTCTCTCAGTACCCTTGTGGTGCGTTAAAACCTACAGACTGTAACTTCTGTAGGCTAGGAGGCCTCCATAACGGAGATAATATACCGCATGTATAACCACCTGAATGGATTCCCTTACTAAACACCATGTCATAGAAGCCAAAAACCTTCTATCTGTTGGCACAGAAGGTCGGAGACCAACTAAGATTCCCCACACTTTCGTGGCTATTAGTCGAGACAACAATCCCTTGGGAAGTGATGACCCTTAGGAGTTGAAACTTGGAGTTCCTGAGAAGTGAGTGCACATGTAAGGAGGAGCCCATGCCTCCAATCTTCTAGTTTGTCCGCTATTAGTAAGTGAAGCTGAACTTTGGTTCAAGTGGGGATTCAAAAGATATTGTCCTTGTTATCCTTAGGAAGTAGTGCATTTGTTAATTTTACAACAGCCACTATGAATGATGTGTCTTGTGTGAGTGTTCAAAACTTAATAAAAATGACAACATCTTAAAACACTCTCCTTAAAGAACACTTTTTCCAAATCAATCTTTCAAAACAATCAACTGGTCACAACAAACCTTGTCTTTGAGTAAACATATGAAACCTTAAACTTTTCACTTGGAACCTTTTGGCATGCTTGATAGCCTTCATATTTCATATTCATGACCTAATCTCCTTGCATTGTGCATTTCAAAATTCCCTTTCATTATAGACCTCATTTAAATCCTTATCATATTCCCTTTTACATGAGTCCTAATCATGGCCCTCTTGCATACATAGCTCATTTTTAGACCCTCCTTAAAAACTTTGCAAACAATCCTAGAAAGTATCCAAATCATGGAACCTCTCTTTATGATGTTGAAAATAGGATCTTGACTTGATCCCCTTTTTGTACAAATTTCAAACCCCCCTTTATCAATTTGATCTTATTCCACCTTTGTCATGATGGATTTGACCTAAGCCTTTTTATCAAACTTTTCCTTTGTCCTTCAATCCTTTATTTCAAGTCAAGATCCTTATTCAACCTCATAAGGTTATGCTCTTAGATTTGTCTCCTTTCAAAAGATTAATTGTTAAAGTCCAAAAACCAAAAAAAATATAGTTGCATAAAGCTTATATTGCATTTGCATAGACCCCCCTTGCATTTCAAAACTGGCATTACCAAAAATTCCAAAATTCCAAAAAAATCTTGCATTTGCATATAGTAATCATGCCAATTTTCACAAGATCTCAAGCATCCAAAGGGAAACAAGACCCTCATTTACCTATGTTTACATCACAACCAAAATCACAACTACCTTTTGATCCAAGACAAGGTGTTTCATATCATAATCAAACTGACCTAATCAACATGCAACCATTGGAAGAAGTGCATCACACATTTCATGACCCAAGACATGTCACATTTCCTCAAGGACCTACTTCAAGCAATGATCTATGAAACATGGGATATCCTTAAAATTCTTCCCAGAACTTTGGCACTATTTAGTGGGTACCTCCCCCAGCCTTTGAACCAATTTTTGTACCTATGCCACCTGGCCAAGGTAGTGTTCCCCCTACACCTGAGGAGGAATGCCAACAAAATTCACAAATCAATCAAGCCCAACCCAATTATTTGCAATAATAACCTATGCCAAATACAAATTTCAAATCTTATCAACCTCCTCCACCACCACCAAATAATCAAGATCTTGGCAATGCCTCAAGTCCCTCATTGGATTCTGGAGACTCACATGGAACATATTCTTCCTTCAAAGATTTATCTAAAGAGGAAATTGACGAGGCCGTTAAGATCAAAAAAATTTAGCAAACATTAATATACCTCATGAATCAAGATCTGAGATGATATATCAAAGTGATTTGAAAGACAAATCCTCAATTATTCTTAGAATATCAAACCCCCCCATCTACTTTGGAAGAGAACCAAGCCTTAGTGGTGCGGGATAGAGAAAAGCGGGAACAACCATTTGATGAGTCAGCTATGGTGATAACACAAAAATGACAGTGAAATAATTTAACTATCGATATTCCTCCAAAGGAAAAGTATACACCATTGGATAATCCTTTATTTGAAGAAGTAGCACTCCCTCCTCCTGAAATGGTGGATGTAACACAAATCCCTAAAAAGGTCCTAAAATAACATGGAGGATTGATTTAAATAATCACTTGCCAAAAGGATCAAATGAGACATTCGCATTTCCTTGGGGAATGCCAGATGTACCCCCTTTTGAAGAAACACAACCAAGTGGTCCTCCTTTGGTAGCACACATGACATTTATAGGAAGCACTTCAAATGCAACAACGTCCAAAGGACCATTCGATGAACCACCAAGGGTACCCACATTTGATGTACCTAATGTGACTACTACAACTATACTAAATCAATTGCAAGAGAAAAAGAAGAAGACTCTCGTGGATATCGCACCAATTCCACCTAAGGTGACTCAACAAGCACATGTCATAGAATAAGTGAAACAAGCCCAAGTGGCTCAACAAGTACCACTTGTGGATGTAGTGCAAATAGTACAACCATAATTTGTAGCACAAGTTAACATGATGTCTCAAGCACAACCAACAAAACATAAGACTACAAATCTTGATGGTATACTTGGACCACTTGGATTTCAACAATATCATAGCATGCAACAACCAAAAATGTAGGTGGGTCAAGAATCCCATCCTATCCAACAACATGTGCAAGGTCCAAAGGTACAACAAGTGCACCTGCAACAACAACAACATACCCAACAATATGTACAACAACAACAACACGCTTTACAACAACAATATGTACAACAACAACAATGTGCCCTACAACAACAATATATACAGCAACAACAACATGCTTTACAATAGCAGTATGCTCAACAACAACAACAACAACAAAAACAACATGTGGCACAAACTCAATAACAATAGTATGCCCCATGATATCAACAAGTTTCCCAACCGTATTATGTGACACAATGTCAGCAATACAATCCTCCACCAATAAATCAAAAACATGTGGAAGATCCTCAGAAACATGCCAGACAACATGTGGCATCAGTTCATGACATCTCAGCTGAATCGGTAGAATTAGACCGGGCCTCAGAATATGGTTGACATTTAAGGGATTCTAGGTGGACACATCATTCTGATACACATAAAAAAAGCTGTGAAGTCAAAGACACTCTATACGGATTGAGACCTATGTCCTAATCCATTCGATCCAAGCATTTACATGCCTCCTTTTCCCAAGAATTTTAACATACCCAAGTTTGAGAAATACAAAGGGAAAGGCAATCCAATCGATCACATTTGAGAATTTTATATGTCTTGCATTGAGGTTAATCATGATGACATGTATCTCATGCGACTCTTCCCTTGAAGCCTCTGGGGTCAAGCAATGGAGTGGTACTCTAAACTACATGGTAATATCATATCTTGGAAAGAACTAGCTGACAAATTCATCTCTCACTTTGCGTTCAACATATCAAGTGAGGTTATGCTAACTGACTTGTGCACAACCAAGAAAAAGGTTGGAGAATCCTTTATGACCTTCCTATTGCGGTGAAGGAATTTGGTGAGTCAATATCCTTTTGATGTGCCAGAAGAACAAAAAATTTGATTATTTATCCAAAATCTAGTACCTAAGATGATGTATGAGCTCAAAATCAAATGACCAAGTACAATTCAAAAGCTCATTAAAAAATGGATTAACATTGAAGATGCTCTTATTGAAAAAGGAGTATTAAAAATCAACAAGGACAATTAGAATGTGAGCACTTTAAGTGACATGCCAAAATTTTGGTCTCGGAATAAAAATGTCAGAAATGATGGCATTGTCGATGCATGGACAGTTAATGCGACACAATAGAAAGTGAGTCTCAAAGGACCTACTATTACAAATATGCAAGAAATGACTCAAGCACCACCTCTAGCGCCAGCTCCAACACAACCTCAATCATAAATGAATGATAATGTACAACAAAATTGGTAGCATTGACCGCCGAGGAATAGAGATGGACCACAAAGATAGTTCACACCATTGTGTGAACCTCTCCATTTGGTCTTGCAACAATTATTGAAAAAAAATTACATTCAATTACCTGAGATTTGTGATCCCCCAGTAGTTAAACCACCTTGGTGGGACGACAAAAAATACTACGATTATCATTGGATAAAGGGACACATAACCAATTCCTGCTACCAATTCAAACATAAATTCCAATACCTTATTGATCAAGGTGTGATTGAAGTTGAACCCATAGAGGGATCTTCCAACACTGACCATACTATTTTCACAAACCCCTTGGTTGATCATGAAAAGGGAAATGCCTCTACATTGAATTAAAATTCCAAGAATAATGTCAATTATACCTGGACCGGCCATGACTATACCATCATATGTTTCTCTGAGGACGATTCATGTGTGTCCACTCTGACCTTTCAGGATAGTAACCCTCAATGCGCAGTCACTACCCATCATACCAAGATTATTGTGCCTGGCGCACCATCCAAACCCAAGGTACCTTCAGATTACAACCTTGTTGATCAGCTGGGTAAGACCCATGCATTGATATCAATCATTGACCTGCTGCACACATCCCCCTAGCACAAGGAAGTCCTTGAAAAAGCATTGAAAGAGTCCACTATTTTGACTGACATTGACACTAACCAGGTTTAGGCCATGATGGGGCACTTCTCTACATCCCAGCATGTGACATGTTAGTAATAACTGAGAGGGGGGTGAATCAGTGGCCTCAAAATTTATCCTTCATACTTAACCACCAATCAATAAATCTCAGATTATTATGTCCCTACAAGATCCATGCCATGAAATACTAATAATGATTAACTATGTGTTGGTTTTCTCTATCAATCCTTATTCTTTCTTGATTACCGATAAGTCGTATAACTATTTACCGAAACTCAGTAAATAAGCAGAGTATACCGATAAATCCAGAGTTAGCTATGTAAGATGTAAAATAGTAAAGAAATGAATCATACACACATAACACATGAATTTTAACATGGAAAACCTATTAAGGGAAAAAACCACTGGGATCGGTACCCCAAATTTTCACTCTTCTAAAGTGAGCCCTGTTAGGAGCCAACCCTATTAAAAGTTACAAACACACTGTTAAGTACAACCTTGTTAGAGGATTTTATACATAGAGGTTGTCACTTAGTATCAAGCATCTATTGTAACCATCATTGAATCAACCTCCTTCTTAGACTGTCAATAGGTATCAGGCAAGTCCAATGCTACTTTCATGAATCAACCTTTTTGGCACTCCTTGAGATGTACCACAATATATAGAAGACTATTAAGTCCTTCTCGGTTAAGAGACTTGATGCTTCAATGGTTAAACTAAAACACTATGACCTATTCATACTGCAACTTTGAATTACAGATTTTTTAGATCTATTTAAGTACATTACCTCTCTGACCAATGTATCAATTCAATCCTTGTGCTCCATACTTTCTACTCTATGATGTTGTGCTCACTATTCATCGGTGTCTATAGAATTCTTTAGCTCTCCTTTAGCTTATTCAATCAGTACTGCATGAAGTTGTTCTTCATCAATTTCTCTTCAACATCCTCTTTCAATTCACTCCCCTTAATCCCATTCATAAATAAATTAAGCTTGTCTCTTATATAGACATAATATTTATTGTTTCTTGATTCTTGATTCTTAGCGTGATAAACAATCTAGCTAATTAGATTTAAAGCATAACTCCTGATTTGTCTCATAGATATCTTCTTTCCAACTATATAAATCATCTTTAAATCAATCACTTATCTCTAGATGAATAAAACAAAGTAGACAACCAGTTAAGTCTATATTTAGCTTTGCCAACTAGATATTTTGTCATTTTCTAAACTCTCTATTATGTTGGTCACCACTTCAATTAGTCATCGGTGAAAAATAACTGATCCATCGGTGAGACTCCAGTTAGATTTGTGATCTTCGTCCGTCAGGAATCATTGTAATTTTACTCATCGGGCAACTCTATGTCTTTAGCTCATCGGGAAACCTTATGACTTTGCTCATCAGACATTCTATGGTTTTGCTTCATTAGGAAACACTATGCTTCTAATCATCAAGTATCACTGTGACTGTTCTTCTTTGCTCTGTCCGTCGGTGTGCACTCTATTGGTGTTTTTTGTCACTTAGTGAATAGTTGAATTTTATGCATTGCTCAAAGCATAACCTTTGTTCCTTTGATTCTCTGAAGTCTTTGGCATTATGTACATGATCGTACAGATGATATCAAGTTGACATCAATGACAATACAAACCATTAACTGATTTAATGACTTGCATTATCTTCAACTTAACATTATCAAACATTCAATCAGTTGCATGTCATCAATCTCTCCCTTTGGCATTGATGGAAATGTACTATATTATCACACCATACTATTTCTAATACAATATGAAATACAACAGTTGAGATTCATCAAACTACCAATCTTTTGTTTTGATAACTGATAAATGTCTGACCATCGGTAAGCTCTATTTTAGCTTAGATTTGATCTTTGCAGCTCTCTATCTTCTGATGTGTTATGTTCTCTCCTTGTGTCAATTTCTCTCTTTTGACTATTCTCTTCTTTTGATGTCTTTTTCTCTTGTCAGCAACTCTCCCTTTGTATAATCTTTCCATACAATTTATCTCCCTAAGGATATAATCTCTCCCTGTTGGAGTAATATGATAATGGATAATCTCTCACCCTTTCTAGAAGGATGTGATAATATGGATAATTTCTCTCCCTTTGACAACAATGCCAAATAGATATCTTACAAATATCTGACATTAATCTCAAGCAATCTTTTCTCTCCATCCATAATATATTCCTTGAATTTCCCTTATCCATCAACAATACAAAAATATGCTCTGGTGCTTGGTGAAGATATATACCTATCTGTATATAGATGTAGCTTTGAAATTCATCTCTTTTCTTGTGTCAACATTAATGATATTCTAATAATATGTAGGCTGATGCAGCCTTCAGTCATTTTACTGACTGGTAGACAAGGGTTTGACCCCTAGTCTCTTTCTCAAGTACTCAAATGCATCCTTGGGAAGTGGCTTGGTGAAGATATAAGCTAATTGTTCTTTGGATTGCACATACTCAAGTGTCACCTCCTTTTCTTGAACTTGTTCTCTAAAATAATGATACTTGATGGAAATGTGTTTAGTCTTAGCATGCATGACTAGATTCTTGAAAATGTTTATTGCGTTGGTGTTATCACAATATATAATTACTAGTTCTAGGATCTTCATATGCATACCTTCTAGTAATTGTTTAATCCATGCAATATTTGAGCAATTTTTAGTAGCAGCAGCAACATATTCTTC
This sequence comes from Thuja plicata, assembly GCA_018584345.1. Classification (NCBI taxonomy): domain Eukaryota; kingdom Viridiplantae; phylum Streptophyta; class Pinopsida; order Cupressales; family Cupressaceae; genus Thuja; species Thuja plicata. The sequence goes on along the minus strand of MU223822.1, from coordinate 680,336 downwards.
TTTTGCAGTAGACTGAGAGATGCATCCTTGCTTTTTGCTAATCCATGTGACAAGTCTGTCACCCATAAAGAAAGCTCCTCCATTTGTGCTCTTCCGGTCATCAAGATTTCCAGCCCAATCAGTGTTGGTAAACACCTTAAGTTCAAATTTTCCTTCTCTTCTATACCATAAGCCATATTCCTTGGTATTCTTCAGATATCTTAAAATTATTTTCACAGTAGTCATATGTGATTCCCTGGGATTAGCATAAAATATTACAACTATTCATACTGCATGTGCAATATCTAGTCTAGTGTGTACAACATACATGAGTTTTCCAATCATTGATTTGTACAAAGTCTAATTTACCTCTGATGTCTTTTCCTCCTTTGTCAACTTACATCCAATATCCACTGGTGTTCCAACTGGTTTGGAATCTTCCATCTTGAATATTTTTAGGACCTCTTTAATGTATTTGGACTGTGTAATGAAAATACCTTCACATTGTTGCATGATCTGTAGACCAAGAAAGAACTTGATCTCTCCAAATATAGACATCTCAAACTCTTTTCTCATCTCATTAGAAAATCATTTGCATAGCATATCATTGCCTCCAAATATGATGTCATCAACAAATATTTCAGCAATCAAAGTGTTAGCATCTGTATCTTCCTTCAAATAAAGATTATTGTTTTCACTAGTCCTTACAAATCCAATACTTATAAGATAGGAATGAATTCATTCATACCATGCTCTAGGATCTTGTTTCATCCATACAAGGATTTATGAAGTTTGCATACCATTTTTCTCTTGTCTGGATCTACAAACCCTTCTGGTTGCTCAATGTATACCTCTTCTTCAAGTATTCTATTTAGGAATGTTGACTTGACATCCATCTAGTATACCTTGAATCCTTTGAACTCAGCATAAGAAAGTAGTATTCTTACACCTTCTAGCCTAGAAATGGGTGCAAAGGTCTCTCCATAGTCAATAACTTCCTCTTGTGCATATCCCTTGCATACTAGTCTTTCTTTGTTTCTTGTGACTTCTCCATTCTCATTCAGCTTATTCCTGAATAACCATTTAGTATTGATGACATTCTTGTCATCTGGTCTTGGCTCAAGTGACCATGTATTTCTCTTCTCAATCTTCTCAATCTCATCATTCATAACACTTATCCATTCTTCATTATCAAGTGCAGCATTGACAGATTTTGGCTCAAACTCACAAATTAAACAACTTGAGTTTAAAGACTTACTTCTTATTCTTGTACCAGCTTTCTTATCTCCTATGATCTGGATCTCTGGATGGTTCCTTCTTACATATCTTTCAATTATATGTATAGCTCTTTGTCTATCAGCTTGATCATCATTTTGTTCTTCATCACCTTGCACATTATTTTGATTATTATCCTGACCGTTTGTATTTGCATCCTGACCATCGGTTGCAACATTATATTGCTCTGGAATTAAGCGTTGTTTCTTGGGAAGAGTGTTGGGTTCTTCACATCTTACAAACTTGTTGTAGTCCTCTGGTTCTTTTTTGATTTTCAACTCATTCTTTTTTGCAAATTCATCTATCTTTACATTTTCACTTTCAACAATTTTGTTAGAGGCCTTAATAAGACATTTATAAGACTTGCTTTTGGTGGAATACCCTAGAAAGATACCTTCATCACTCTTGGCATCAAGCTTTCCATTTCTATCATCCTTTAAGATATAACATTAACTACCAAATATTTTGAAGTAACTTACATTGGGCATTTTACCATGCCATAGCTCATAGGGTGTCTTCTTTGTGTCCTTCAATTGTACTTTGTTTAATGTATATGCAGCAGTATAGACAACTTCCCTCTGGAATATTTGGGTGATGCCTTTCTCTATCATCATTGTTCTAGCACAATCAACTATGGATCTATTCCTTCTCTCACCAATCCCATTTTGTTGTGGTGTTCTTGGTGCCGAAAACTGTGTTTTATACCATTCTCATTACATAAATTAGTGAATTCATCTTATATAAATTTTCCTCCTCTATCTAATCTTAAGCATTTCAAATCCTTACCACTTTGTTTCTCTACCATAGCCTTATACCATTTAAACATCTTGAATGTTTTAGATTTATCTTTTAGAAACATAACTATCATCATTCTAGAGTAATCATCAACAAAGAGAATAAAATATCTATCTCCATAATAACTCTTTGTCCTCATTGGTCCACATAGATCAGTATGGACTAATTCTAGAATATCATCAGATGTATGGGTTTTAATTTTGAAACTAGACTTTGTCATCTTACCTTTTTGACAATTGTTGCACATGATGTTGTCAGGCTTTGTCATCGTTGGTAAGCCTCTTACATTTCTCCTTCTTCTTATCTTCATCATGTTGTCAAAATTCACATGACACAATCTCTTGTGCCACAACCATGTCTTCATTTCTAGTCATTAAGCAAGTGGTGTTAGTATCATTCAGATAGAATAAGTTACCTTTAGTCTATTCACCGGTACCAATCAATCTTCCTAATTCATCGAAGATCTTTGCCTTCTTATTTTCAAATGCTACTCCGTGACCTAAATTATTCAGCTGAAAAACACTCAAAATATTATAACTCAATCCTTTTACCCAATAAGAATTTTCACATTTAATCAGGTTATTAAACATTATAGTTCTTTTAAATTCAACTGGACAAGGTGTATCATTACCCATTCTTACTGTACCACCATTATAATACTCAAAAGTGTTAAAATTTTCTTTGTCACCGTTCATGTGGTGAGTGCAGCCACTATCTATAATCTAGATTTCATTCTTGCTAACCTTAGATATGAGTGCAATTTCTACATACCTTTCATCCTCATTTGAATCATCTTTCTCAGCCACAAACACCATCTCGATGTCTTCATCAGTTTTGGTATCAGTATCTTCATCTTTGCAAGCAGCTAGGTAGCTGGCTTTCTTTCCTTTGTCCTTGTAGTCTCAGGTATCTCTTCTTTCTAATTTTCAATAACTTTTGTAATCTTTTTTATCACCTCTGTTAGATTTCTTCTCAAAAGATCTGTCATTAACTCTGTCATCTTTTCTTCTGTTAGGACATCTTGTAGGAAAGTGTCCAATCTCTTTACAATTAAATCATACAAGTGGTAACTTGCCTTTGTATTTACCTTTGCCTCTCTACATTCTTGTAGCCATGAGTGCTTCTATTTCATATAGATCTTCTTCTTCACTTTCACTTTCACTTTCACTTTCACTATCTCTTCTAGATGTGTGTCTATGACTTGATTTTCTTATTCTCATAGAAGATTTAAATGTAGAATCTGAGTTTGGTAAGACACTATTATCAAATTTATTCATCTCAAATGAAATCATTCTACCAATTAAACTATCAAGAGTAACTGTATTGTTTGCTACTGCTTTCATTTCTTGAATGGAAAAAACCCTGATAGCATATACAAGCAGCAAGGTTCTTAAGATTTTACTTACCACTATATCCTCTTCAAGTATACCTCCAACTCCTCGTATAAAATTGACTAATTCTTTGATTCTTGTGCTATACTGTGTGATGTTTTGTCCTTATTTCATTCTAAGATCATCAAACTTTCCTCTAAGGCTTTCTGCCTTGGCTCTCAGAACATTTCTATCACCTCCATGTACAAGCTTCAGTTTTTCCCACATCTTCTTTGCAGTTTTGCAATCTTTGACATCTTCAAATTCAGCATCAGAGAGTGAGGAAGAAAGCTCTATGACCATGTAGTTGTGCTCATGCTTCTCTCTTAATTGATCTACTATTAACACTCCTATGGGCAACACATATTTAGTATCTAGGAATTGAGTAACATCATTACCAATACCTAATAAGTGGAGTCTTATCATACTTTTCCATGAAGCAAATCTATCTTTGTTCAACTTGAGCACATCTCATCTGTTCATATTGTGATATTTGGCTTAGGTCTTGAAACCTTCCTTTCTAAGCACACAAGCTCTAATACCAATTGTTAGTAATAACTAAGAGGGGTGGTGAATCAATGGCCTCAAACTTTATCCTTCATACTTAACCACCAATCAATAAATTTCAGATAATTATGTCCCTACAAGATGCATGCCATGAAATACTAATAATGATTAACTATTTGTTGGTTTTCTCAGCCAATCCTTATTCTTTCTTGATCACCGATAAGCAATATAGCTATTTACCAAAACTCAGTAAATAAGCAAAGTATACTGATCAATCTAGAGTTAGCTATGTAAGATGCAAAATAGTAAAGAAATGAATCATACACACATAATACATGAATTTTAACATGGAAACCCTGTTAAGGGAAAAAACCACTGGGACCGGCACCCCAAATTTTCAATCTTCTGAAGTGAGCCCTGTTAGGAGCCAACCCTGTTAAAGGTTACAAAAAAATTGTTAAGTTTGACCTTGTTAGAGGATTTTATAAATAGAGGTTGTCACTTAGTATTAGGCATCTATTGCTACCATTCTTGAATCATCCTCCTTCTTAGATTGTCAATAGGTATCAGGAAAGTCCAATGCTACTTTCATGAATCAACCTTTTAGGCACTCCTTAAGATGTACCTCAATATATAGAAGACTGTTAAGTCTTTCTCAGTTAAGAGACTTGATGCTTCAATGGTTAAACTAAAACACTATGACCTATTCATATTGCAACTTTGAATTGCAGATTTTTAGATCTATTTAAGTACATTACCTCTTTGACCAGTGTATCAATTCAACCCTTGTGCTCCATACTTTTTTCTCTGTGATGCTATTCTCACTATTTGTTGGTGTCTGCAAAATTCCTTACCTCTCCTTCAGCTTGTTTGATTAGTACTGCATGAAGTTGTTCTTCATTAGTTTCTCTTTAGCATCCTATTTCAATTCACCCCCCTTAATCCCACTCGTAAATGAATTAAGCTTGTCTCTTATATAGACATAATATTCATTGTTTCTTGATTCTTGATTCTTGGCATGATAAATAATCCAGCCAATTAGATTTAAAGAATAACTCATGATTTATCTCATAGATATCTTCTTACCAACTGTACAAATCATCTTTAAATCAATCACTTATCTCTGGTCAAATAAAATAAAGTATACAACCAGTTAAGTCTATATTTAGCTCTGCTAGCTAGATATTTTGTCATTTTCTAAACTCTCTATTCTATCAGTCACCACTATAGTTAGTTTTTGGTGACAATTGACTGATCCATTGGTGAGACTCTAGTTAGCTTCATGATCTCTGTCCATCAGGCATCATTGGAATTTTACCCATTGGGAAACTCTGTCTTTAGCTCATCGGGAAACCTTCTAACTTTGCTCGTCATGCATTCTATGGTTTTGCTTCGTTGGAAAACACTATGCTTCTAATCATTGGGTATCACTGTCACTGTTCTTCTTTGCTCTGTCTGTCAGTGTGCACTCCATCAGTGTTGTTTGTTACTTAGTGAAAACTTGACTTTTATGCATTGCTGGAAGCATAACCTTTGTTCCTTTGATTCTCTGAAGTCTTTGGCATTATGTACATGACCATACAGATGATATTAATTTGACATCAATGACAATATAGACCATTAACTAATTTAATGACTTGCATTAAATTCAACTTTACATTATCAAACATTCAATCAGTTACATGATGGGGCACTTCTCTGCATCCCACCATGTGACATTTTCCAAAGATGATGTTCCACATGACCGGCTTGGCCATAATGACCCTCTCCATCTAGAAGTCTTTGTCCATAATGCCAAAATCTGATGAGTCATGATAGACGGTGGAGCATGACTTAACATCTGCACTTTGAAGGTCATTCTTGATCTTGGTTACAATTAGAGTGACATTGATCCTTCCAAGAGAATCACAATAAAGGCCTAGGATGATACTAAATGTCCCTCCAAGGGAGTCATCATCCTGCCCATCAAAACTGATTCAATGATTGAAAACACATTGTTGCAAGTCCTGGATCTAGAATTTCCCTATAACATGATCTTAGGACACCCATGGATCCATGCCATGAAGGTGGTTCCCTCAACATACCATGAATGTCTGAAGTTCTTTCACAATGGAGCTGAGATCACCGTCCCAAGTGATCCTAACCCTTTCCAATTTTGTGCCAATTTGAGAGAAGGGCTCGCACAACAGGTGCCTACCAACATTGAGGCTACTCTATCCAATTCCTCCAAATATGTTGACGCAGCCACCCTTGAGAAAATGATCAAAGGAAAGATGAAGATTGAAGATAAAGGGTGTGGAGAGTATACCATGGCATAATATTTTCATATTGGGAAGCTTCCTCTCTCCCCGAAGTCTTATGGAAAACCAAAGTTATTGCAGGCACAACCACCCAAGACTACCATGAAGGTTATACCCTCACCTACATTCACTCTATGGGGAGGTTTGCATGAAGAACATGTATATGACAATGCATCCAGCTGGATTCTCCAAGATCAATAGAAACAAGAACAGGAGCCCACTGAGATACCCATTGAAAGATACATGCCCGGATTCACACTCATGCAAAAAAAAGGATATGATGGCCATAGTGGTCTTGGAGTACACAAGCAGGGATTTTTGAGCCCCTTGCTACAAAAGGCCATCCCCTCCATCCGGGCATTGGATTCAAACCATTACGAATTGGCTCTTCAAATGACAAAATGGCCTCATGCAAAAATGTGGAGGTTTCAAATGATGATAAGGCATCTAAGGATCCCCGTTATGAGTACACTACTGATTCAAATGAGTGGGAATGGATGTACTATTTGTTTAGTTCTTATGAGCTTGATTGTTTCTTCCATGAACCTGCAGACCTGTCCATGGTAGACAAACATGTTAACATAATTGCCCCTCCTCCAACAACCGATCCTGATCCCTGGTCTAGAATTTTTTGGCATCCCAGACCTAAACCATCAGTGCATGAAGTATCTGACTCTCAAGACACTGATATTTACATCTTTTCCTTTACTTTTTTCTTTGAAAACATCTACACCACTGACAATGACATCCCCCTAGTCTACCCTGGGCTTATTGATTGGGACGAGCAAGGATCACGAGCTTGGATTTCTTTGAAAATGATGAAGCAATAGCGGAATTATTTGAGCTCCAAGAGGGCGTACCATCTGGAGACCAAAAAAATGGGTTCTCTATTGACCTTGTTGCTACTACATATCTTGGGGAGTCAACTTCATCTTCTAGTCGCAAAATTGAAAATGATAAAATAAAAAAATAAAAAGAATAGGTCCTCTGGTGAAAACTGAAAGGTGTCAGTTGACCGTGAAAAAGTAAAAACAAAGGGCGTATCTGAGGGTGAAAACCTCTCTAAGGTGCCTGAGGATGGAAGACTGGACATACCCCTTCCAAAGGAGAAGTTGGCATTACTCATTGAAATGACTGAGGAAATTAACTTGGGAACACCAAACAACCCCAAGATCATACACTTTGCAACATCACTCTTGCCAGAAGAGAAGGATGAGTTTATCAGATTCTTCCTTGAGTACCAGATCAATTTTTCCTGGTCCTTTGCAGACATGCTTGGCTTGGATCTTGAGTTATTTCTTCACCACCTCCCTCTAAAGCTAGGTGTGAAGCCAGTAAAAAAGTAGCTAAGAAAAATGCATCCCCAAATATCTCTACTGGTAAAAGTAGAATTGAAGAAGTTATTGGATGCAGGATTTATCAGACCTATAGATTATGCAGACTGGATCTCCAATTTGGTACCTGTTAGCAAGTATGCTGGGGGCATATGGATATGCACTAATTTATGATTTAAATAAGGAATGCCCTAAAGATGATTTTCCTTTGCCCAACATTGACATCATTATTGACATGACTGTAGGCTATGAGATGTTGTCACTGATGGATGGCTTCTCTAGATACAACCAAATTCAGATTGCTCCCAAGGACAAACCCAAGATATATTTCACATGTCCTTGGCGAACCTATTGTTGGAATGTCATTCCCTTCGGCCTCAAGAACACCGGAGCAACTTATCAATGGGAAATGACCACAATCTTCCATGACTTCATGCACATCCTGATGGAAGATTATGTTGACAACCTCCTCTATAAATCTACAACCTGGAAAGATCATTTGAGAATTTTGGCAAAAATCTTTGAAAGAATAGAAGGGTATAAGCTTTGCTTAAACCCCAAAAAGTGTGTTTTTGGATTTGTTTCTGGGAAACTCCTAGGATATATCATTTCTTAATGAGGTATCAAAGTGGACCCTGAAAAGGTGCAAGCCATTTTAGAAATGCCTCCACCAAACACCCTAAGGAAGCTGAGAAGTCTAAAAGGGAAAATACAATCTATCCACCAGTTTATTGTACAACTCACAGATAAATGCCAGTCATTTCAAAATCTACTGCATAAAGTTGTGACTTTCCATTGGAATGAAAAATGTGAGCACTCATTCCAACAACTAAAAGATTATCTATTGCATCCACCAATCTTGATGCCTCCCATTCCAGGAAAGATTGTACATTTCTGCCACAAAAACTACATTGGGTGCTCTTCTTTCACATCTTGATGAAGAAGGATGAGAAAGAGATATTTATTACATCATCAAAACTCTGGTTGGATACGAATTAAACTGCTCACTCATTGAATGAGCCTATCTTGCTGTGGTTTTTGCAACACAGAAGTTAAGACATTACATGCTACACCAGAAAATCATGCTCATGTCCTAGATTGATCCATTGAAGTATCTCTTAGGCAAAGCAGGTCTCACGGGTTACCTAGCCAAATGGGTCATTCTCCTAAGTAAGTTTGATATAGATTATGTATACAGAAAAGCAATAAAAGGCCAGGTGATAGCAGATCAGCTCGCAGAGCCACCAGTTCCTGATGATCACCTGTTGCTTTCAGAATTTCCAAATGAGTCCAGTTTTTCTTTCATTGTATCTAATGAATGGAAACTCTACTTTTATGGATCACATACTAGGCATGGATCAGGGGTAGGCATCATGTTTTTCACCCCACAAGGAGATATCATACCCAAATCTTATAGAACCGCCTTTGCATGCACCAATAACATCGCTAAATATGAAGCACTGGTCACTGGACTTAAAATTGCTATTCAATGGAAAATATAGCACCTCAAGGTGTATAGTGATTCTCAACTAGTCATCCGCCAGGTCACTGATGACTATGAAACTAAGGATGAAAAGATATTACCTTACAAACAGTTGGCCAACTTTCTCAAGGAGCAATTTGTCACATTCGGTTTCTACCATCTTCCATGAGTACATAACAAACAAGAAGATGCTATGGCCACTATTGCATCTATGATCGACATGCCAAATAATGAAGAGAGATGTTAATTTCTCATTGAGAAGCTATTGCTTCCAACACTCAACATTCCACAATCTGAGCTCATGTGTGACATTGTTGGTCCTAAGTCCCCTTGGTATCAAGATGTTTACAATTACCTACATGCCCAGATATTACCACCTGACTTGTCCTAGAAAAAGAATTGAGCTCTTGTCTGTCAAGCCTCCCGTTATGTCATCATTGGTGATAACCTTTATAGGAGAGCCTATGACCAAACCCTCCTCGGATGCCTCGATTCACAAGAGGATGACACTGCCTTACACAAGGTCCATGATGGTATTTGTGGTGAACATTTCAATGGTTTGAGTCTTGCCAAGAATTTGGTTCGAGAAGGTTATTACTAGCCCACCATGGAGAAAGATGCTCATAAATTTTCTAAGAAATGTTACAAGTGCCAAATTCATGGAAATTTGATTCACACTCTGGCATAGGATCTACAGCCAGTGGTTTCTCCATGGCCCTTTTCTCAATGGGCATTTGACCTTGTAGGGAAGATCACACCCCTATCTTTTGATGGCCACAAGTACATCATCATGGTCACTGAGTACTTTACCAAATGGGTGGAAGCTATCCCCATGACATAAATCACTAGCAAAAAAGTTTCCATATTCATCCTGAATTATATCATTTGTCATTATGGAGTTCCTCTGGCCATTATTACTGACCATGGTAGCCCATTCCAGAACAAAGATGTTACCAAGATTTATGAGAATTTCAAAATCCGTCATGATTTTCTAGCATTTACCACTCGCAAGGCAATGGCCAAGCAGAGGCATCTAACAAGACAATCATTAAGATCCTGCAAAATACTGTCAATGATGTTGGCCGCGATTGGCACTTACAACTCAACCCAGCTCTGTGGGACTATAGAACCAACATTCACACCCCCACTAGTGCTAATCCATACTCTCTAGTCTATGGTGCTGAGGCCATATTACACCTCGAGGTTGAAATTGCTTCATTGAGAGTATCCTTACAAGGCATTGTTGATGATGAGCAGTATAGAGTTTCCAGATTGCATGAGATTGAAATGCTTGATGAGTGCAGATAAAATAACTTGGTACACTTGCAAGCCTATCAAAACCATCTAAAATAGAGTTACAACAAGAAATTCTGAGCTCACCATTGTGAGATCAGAGACTTGGTTCTAAAGAAGAATTACAAAACCCAGCCACACAGAGAGAAGGCTAGAAAATTTGAACCAAATTGGGATGACCCTTACATAGTCACAGCATCACATGGGTCTAGAGTGTATCAACATGCAACACCGAAGGGAGAACTATTGCCAAAGGCATTGAAAAACATGCACCTTCATAAGTATTATACATGATTTCTGAAAAAAAGTGCAAAACAAATTGCAAAAAGTCCCTGAAAAAAAGTACAAAAAAATTGCAAAACTTTCTAAAAATATATCAAAAAAAGAGAAAAAAGAGAAAAAGGCAAAAACATCAAAAAGAGAAAAAATGATTGCCTTGATGAAAACCTGGTAAACAGGCATCTTTGCACACAAAAATAGAAATCAAGAGAAAAATCCCGTCCACAAGTGAAAACCTGGCAAATAGGCGTTGTGGGAAAGTACCATGGTGAAAACCTGGCAAACAGGTGCCATGCATAGTAAGTTGTTGCTCCATTGTCTATCATGGTTCCCCCTGGTATCTTGATGTCCTTTCCTGATCACATCTTTTGATTTTCAATGACCCTAGTGCCCCTTTATGGCCTGTAACTAGTTGATCTTCTTTGTCTTCCTCTTGGTATAGCCAGTCTATCTATCCTTTTGACCTCTGTACATAGCCTCTTTGTTGTCTGGGGGAACATTCCTGGCACTGAGCATCTTTGAATTTGAATTCAAACTGGGGGCAAGACCTTGAACGTGGTTTACTCATGAGATTCCTTGACTATTCGACTAGAGATAGCACATTTTAAATATCTTAATGACCTGAAAAAATCCTAAAAATCCAAATAAGTAAAAATTTGAAAAAATCAAATAATGTCATGAAAAAATTGCTAAAAATCAAATAATGTCCTGAAATAATTGCTAAAAATTCAAATACGATCCTGAAAAAAGACCAAAAAAATTCAAATATATCAAAAACCCTAAAAATAGCAAAAATCTCTTCAAAACTCTACAATAAATTTGTACATACTTGTCTTCTTTTTGTGAATCAAACATCATGTTTGTCCACATCAGTGGCAGAATCATCAATCTATGCTCAAGAAAATCATATGTGATCTGAATCATTATGACTCAACATTCAATTTGGTTGGACTGATCAAATATTTCGATCTTTGCTATCAATCAATCTGTCCAAGCTATCAATCAATTTGCAATCTAAGCTATCAATCAACAAACATTTAATGCAAGTAACAAAAGATCATAATGGTTGTTGCCTCACATTGTTTCAGTGAGTATTTTTTATTTTCTTTTTTGATCATGTTCCTATGCTACTTGATGATATTATCTCATCTTATGAGAGTAGCCGGGATGGTTCATGACCAGTTATTTTTGCTTTTGCTTTTTCTTCCTGTATGATGATCTAATGAAGTTCTGGGTCATGTTCGCTACATGATTTCAAGACAGAGAAGATCATCCTCTGTCTGCATCATGTTTGTTTATGCAAAAGGATCACTTTCTCACTCTGGCTTTTATGCCATGATGCATTGCATCTGCTTTTGCAATATCAAAATAAGCTCTTATAACAAAATTGCACTTTTGAAAGCCAACATATTTCTACTAACATTTCTTTGTCTAATTTCCACTTTCTGCTAACAATTCTTCCGTCATTCCTTGCAGCCGCCTTGGTCTAGTACTCTGGTATATCAAAAACAAGTGCATCCTACATACATGCATTCATGAACTAGAAAAACAATAAAAACATGTGCATTTTTGCATTCATTCATCCATACATGACCAAAATTTCAAACATACATTTGCATTTTGCATTCATACATTTCAAAAAGAAAAAGACAAAAATAATTACGGCATCCATAACAAATTTTATTGCGTAACAAAGGTAATACATTGCAATACATAAGCATCATCATATAATAGGAAAGTAAAGCATATACATAAGCATCCATCCTGTGCATTATAAAATAGTTGCATATCATATATATGTCTCAAAAAGTATCAGAGTACAAAAATCAAGGTGTCTATATACACTGAAGCCCACAGGTTCATAATCTATCACATGTCTATCAGAATTGTCCCTCTGTTAGAGAGACCTCATGTCAACCCCTACTCTCTCGGTCCTCCTGATCCATGTCCTACCTGGAAGATGAGGCTCCCCCTATCTGATGCCTTTTCTATCCTGACCTAGGTGCCCCACTCGATCCCAACACCCCCCCCACTACTCTGTGTCCTATGGGAATGTGACCTATTAAATGACACTTTGTAACTTGGTGCCCACTGATCCCATGGCACATCTCACTCATACATCACTTTCCAGTACCTCTTATCCTCCCAAGCATCCCCTAGCATCCCTCTAATATCACACACACCTACATCTCTGATGGAATTGATAAACTAGTGTGTCTCCTCCTGCACACTCTGTGCTCTGGCCATAGCTGCATCCCTTGATGCTGTCAACCTGTCCATCTGTGTTGTGAATTTTGATCACTTGGAAACCCATGATGCATGATCTGTAGTCCATGAGGCATGATTTTCAACCCATGTGTCTCTCTCAAGTGTCAATCTATCTATCAGGATTGTAAGCTCTGTGACACGCTATCTTTGATCCTTGAACTGGTCATCCAGACCCTCTATGTCATCCCCATGTGGTGGCTCATCCCTTTCCTCATCCATCTACATTGGCATATCACCAAGATCCCTATCATCATCATCATCCTCCTCATCCTCATCCTCCTCCTCAGTGCTCTCATCTCTGGGCACCCACACTCTTGGTATCGCCACATCTAGATCTGTTAGAGGGATCGACCTATGCTCAGTGAACCATATATCATACTCCTCTATGGTCCCTGCATATGCAACATCTACACCTACTCCCCATGATCTGGGTTTTAACTACTCAAGCTCTGCATATGCCACCTAAGTGCTACACCCCATGTCTTGGCCTCAGCCCTCAACTGAGAAAACAAAGTTGTACCTATTGGTACTCCCTGTATCTCTCCAAACTATTGTTGGAATCACTCTAGAAGCTAAATCTCAATAACTATATGACCCATAACAAACCTCCCAATGAGGTATCTCTCCTATCTTTAGTAAGGAAGGTGATCTATGTCATCATCCCATCTGGAGAAGTCTTTGTAAGGGCACCATGTAAAATCTCTCAGCAGATCTATCTCATGATGAGAGTATAATGTATATCCCAGTGGGCCCTGTGCAAGGACCCCTCGATAGTAGTAAACATATGGCATCTCTGGAAAAACAACTCTTAGAGAAATGGGCCAGAACATAGTTATGTGCTTGTAGGCCCACACCTACAGCAATGTGATCCCGCTGCTAATCGACAATCCTCCTCAATATGCCAACTGGTGGAGTTGGTAGTATGTCATCGCTAGCATGCATGGCCCCCATGCGAACATTGTCCCCTCCATAATCATCTACTCAAGAACCCTCCCCCAGCCAATAGGGAATCTATGGCCTCATCTATTTGGTACCAATAGACATGCAATAACCCAATAGAAAACCACAATCATCCTATCATGTTGCCTAACAACTGTCTCCCATCGAATCTCATAATCATGAATGTCTAGATCATCATCATCACTCTTGAATAGTCAATATAGCACCACTCACCCTATCATGGGTTCGTACTCAGCTAGCTCTCTATGAATAAAAATCCTAAGGATGCACCATACATCCTCCAGTGTCACAGTCACCTCCCCTATCGGCAGGTGGAAGGAACTTGTCTCCAAGTGCCACCGCTTAGCCAATTCCATGATCAACCCATGGTTCACCCTAATCTCAAGCATGTACATAATGTAATACAATCCTAGAGAGGCCAGGATCTACCTCTCATGGCTGCTCAATCGATGACGTATATCCAGACACGCTGGTCTACTCTCCCGTGTCTATGGAACTGGCAACTCCTCCTACAATCACCATGTGACTTTGGTCAACTTTCTATACTTTTTGTTTCTTGTTGACCAACCTAGGACCTTTTTTGACCTACTTTGACCTAATTTTGACCTTATCCTAGGGTTTTGACTAGTTTAGGGAAGTTTAGGGTGGTTTAGGAACCCCTAGACCCCATTTTGAGGCCTTTCTGACCACCTACGTAGGTTATCTTACCACCTACAAAGAATGGCCTCCAACCTATGTTGTCTATGCAGGTGGTCATCCCACCTGTGCTACCTACGCATGTGGGCATGTGACCTGCGTAGGTGTCATGTGTGGACCCTTGTAGGGCCCTGCTTGACCCTGTTTGACCCCTAAAACAACCTAAAAAAGCGTGCAAAGCTGAAAACCACTGAGAGGCTCTGATGTACTCACCTTAGGTTCCACATCGGCTGACTTTTAGTAGCTATGAACTCATTCACTTTGCTAATTCTCCATTGGCACTCGATCCATCTTCCTTGCTCTAGAGCTCAATTCTTCCAAATGAGAGAGTGAAAATGAGCTCCAAAACCCTTTCCAATCCCTTTTATAGCCTCTTGGCTACCTAGATGGATGTGCAACCCTTGTGTTTTGTATTGTTCATGATTCTTTTGATGCTCTGAACCTCATACTTTTGTGTTTGACCTCTAAATTTTGATCTAATCGTTGATGTGGATCCATCTCGGCATTATCGAACTATCATCTACATTTTTTGGACGATTTCTTGAGGGGGCACCTATGTATCCCATTATCACTGGGTCATGTTTTAATGCTATTTTCTTTAGGATTCTTTGACACAACGTTCATAATTGCATTGTATCAAAGAGGGGCAAAATGTAGACACCTAAAAATGGTTCAAGCTTGCTGGTCTACGTGTTTTAACAATTTTAGCATTAAAATCGAAACATTGTTTTTGCTACCTAATTATTCCTCTATGTCGCGCATATGATCTTTATTGTATGGTGACATTGTGTCTTTCATCAATGATTGAATATTTCAAAATTGTTCAATTGTTTACTAACAATTCTACTCTCTTTATCAAATCGATCATTTTCCAAATCATTTCCTATTTGACCCTAAACTGATCCCATTCGATCCTATTCGATCCTAAACCAATCCTATTCAATCCTAAACTGATCCTATTTGATCCTAAACCATTCCAAACCTTCCTAAATTGATTGAAACATATCCTATTCTATTCCCAATCACTTGCAGAATTGTTTGGACTCATTCCGCCCATTCTGGGGCATTGTCAAAGATCACCGATACCTAATTAACCCAATTTTAAACCAATCGATCAAACCCTATTTCAATTCAATCAATTTTATCATCATTTTAGGAGCATTGTCCAAGATCATCAATGCTTCATATCCCCTCAATCATCCATTTGATAACATTGTCAAAGATCATTGGTGTTATCGCTATCAATCTATCAATATCAATTCAATAGTGTTGTCCACATTTGTCAATACTATTTTTGATTATTATTTCAGGAACATTGTCAAAGATCATCGATGTTTCCCCATTTCAATTTCAATCTTATGATGCCATCAAAGTTCATTGGCACTTTCCAATCATTTCCAATCATCATTATGTGGGCGCATTGTCAAAGCTCATCGATGCCACGTGATTTCCTAAACTATTCTAGAACCCTCAGAATTGGTCCTAAACCTTATCAATATCATCAAAATCATTTATTTTCGACATCAACACCTTCAATTTGACCTATAACCCACTAATTTCCCCCTTTGGATGAATAACCCATAGTTTATCCTATGTCCTAATTGAATAAATAAATAAACTTTATTTATTCCCTTTTTCCCCAAGTCTCAACAATTAATTAATTGGCTAATTTCAATTTATGAGATTTTTTATAATTTCATAAATCTAATTATGGATTTTGAGGAATATTTGAGGATATTGAATTATTAATTTGATTAATGATTCCTAATCCTACCTAAATATCATATCCCTTAATTGAGGATTCTCATCCCTATTAAGGTGCTTCACAAATATTTTCAATATCTCCTTATTTGATCTCCCCCATATCGTGCTTCCTAGCATCTCACCAACCAAATCTCTTCATTATTCATGGATTCTTGCAATCATCACCTAATTGATCTTCATTTCCTATAAATTGAGAGCTATTCCTCTCATTCAAGGTTAACCACAAGATTTTTGAGAACATCAAGAATCACTATCTCCTAGTAATTCTCATTATCAATTCAAGCTTTCAAGTTCTTTTTGCAATTTTGTTTGTCAAAGAGAAACATATCAACCTCTAAGGAGAAGAAAGGAGAGCATTAGAACTACATTTGAAGGGTGTTTGTTTGTGTTATTTTTCATATATTTCAACTCTTGTTTCAAATGGTTTTAATGTTAGATTAGTTAGGGTAGCATATTGTTTAGGGTTTTTGGTTACCTAGATATGCTTTCTAGTCCCTTTTATGGTCTTACACTTACTGCCTTCTTCATTTCTTTATGCAAATTCATCAATTCTCACATTTGCAATTTCCACCATTTTGTTAGTAACCTTGTTCAAACATTTGTAAGCTTTACTCTTTGTATAATATCCTAATAATATCCCTTTATCTCCTTTTGAATCAAACTTTCCTTCTCTAGAATCTTTCAGAATATAACATTTCTCCCAAATATTTTTAAGTAACTAACATTAGGTTTGTGATCATACCAGATTTCATAATGTGCCTTGTCAGTACCTTTCTTCATGTGTACTTGGTTCAATGTGTAAACAACAGTACTCACAGCTTCCCTCTAGAAGTTATATGAAACTCCTTTTTCAATCATTAGTGTCCTAGCACAATCAAAAATGGATTTGTTCCTTCTCTCAACAATCTCATTCTTTTGTGGTGTCCTTGGTGCTAAAAACTCTCTTTATTCCATTCTCATTATAAAACCACGTAAACTCATCAGAAGTAAACTCACCTCCTCTGTCGTATCTTAGACATTTCAACTGTCTTCCAGCTTATTTTTCAACTCAGGCCTTATACCACTTAAACATTTGAAATGCATTAGATTTTTCTTTTAAGAAAATTACAGACATCATTCTTGAATAATCATTCACAAATAAAATAAAATATTTGTCTCCATAATAACTTTAAGTTATCATCATTCCACATAAATCATTATGAACTAAATCCAAAATACCTTAATAATATTATATATTAGTGGTTCGCCCACTTTTTCTTAAAAAAAAAAACCTTGTGTAACATAAGTCTTTCTTGGAAAACTAGATTTAGTCATCTTACACATCTAACTTTCAGCTTTAGCCTTCTGAACATGTTGATCTCCACCATAGGTCAAAACAATCTTGTCACACATCTATTTTGCAGTAGTACAACCCTCAAGCTCATCATATACTTGGTTGATAAGTGTAGATACAATCTCAATCATAACTTGTGTGTGCTCTTATTTTTGTCTTTGCTCACTGATAGTCAAAGGTGCACTAGTTGGTTCTATATATTCATTCTCAAGATAGTAAAGTGCATATTATCCTACTCTAGACACATGTACCTCATTCTACTTTCCCATGTAGAGAAATGATCCCTATTCAACTTTGGTGTTTCGCTCTTATACATCTTTAGATCTTAACTCAAGTCCTTTAAAATTATCACTTTAGAGTAACAAAGCTTTGATACCAATTGTTGGTACCACTAAGAGAGGGGGTGAATCAAACAAATCAAACTTAAAATCTTAAAATTTAACTCACTAATTCACTCGGTAAGCATTGAATATAGTAAATAACCAATTCACCAAATATCATAAGCAACAATCAATCATTCAAACTTAGCAACATCAGATTTACTCATCAACACATGATATAACTCATAGACACAAGATTTAATGAGGAAACCCAATTTTGGAAAAACCTCTATGGGAATTGTAACTCACAATAAAATTGTACCCTTCTAAAGTACACTTGGTTAAGAACTTATTGTGTTAAAGATTACAAACACATTTGCTAAATGTGACCCTGTTAGGGGATTTAAATCAATTTTTTTAAGATATTCACCCTATTAGGATTGTCTTTGTCAAAGTTCTTCAAACACTCTTTTGGAATGTCACCTATGTCTAGTTTTTACAAATTGGATGGTTAAATCCACTCGATTAAGAGATTTCTCTGTTACAAATATTAATAAGCAACAATAAAATTTGATCTATAAAAATTAGCAACTCACTATGCTTGAATCAGATCCTTTATGCTCAAATGAATACTAGCATCACACACTCCATTGATCTCTTTCTCAGACTGTAGATTCTTTGATCTGTCTTTCTCTGTTCTGCTTGGTAAATGTTGTTCTTCAGCTTATTTTCTTCTTTTCTCAAATTTTGAGTAGTCTCTACTTTGTGTAATTCTCATTCCTTATATAGACATACTTTTGCCTCTTAATCTCCTTAATTTGATTTTCCTTTCTTTGCACTCAATCGTTCGATCATCTTCTTCAAATTTCTCAACTCGGTAAACCATGTCACTTTTACCTTGGAACTTGTAACTTTTCTTGGAACTTTCACTTTTATGTTTAACCACTTGATCTTTTTCTTAGATCTTCATATTGAATTTTCTCGCTCATAGACCTTGAAACAAACTTCATTTAATTCATTTCCTCATCCATCTCATCATCGCTTCACATTAAATCATCATTGAATATCTGTATACTGTACTTGGTTAGAATTGTTTTGCAACTCAGTAACTAACTTCATCACTGCTTGGTATCTAACTCATTCTTGGTTCTTGGCGTTCAGTAACTATAACTGACTCACATTAAATTCTACCGAATGACTCAGTCTAACTCGGTAAAGTATCTCTTTCAGTCATAACTTAATTCATCACAGTTTTTGACTTGATCAATCAAATGTACCGATTTAATAACATCAAATATATAGTAGAAAATAACTATAACATCATTACTTCATCATTGTTTGATCTATATTTTTCACCCATTAAACTTCTCCTCTTAAGATACGGTAACACAATAAAAATCAATTAATCAATTGCTTGACATCAATGACAAAAATACAACTGATCTAACCATTTCTACAATTATGATACTTGGTATCACTTGGCTTCATCATCTCCATCAGATAAACATCAGTTAATCAAAAAATAATGTAGAGGATATTGTGAGCTATAACTGAAACTACTTAAGCATTGAATTTTCTTCTATAGTTCATCTTTTGTAATACTACAGTGTAAAGAGACAGTTTCATATTGTAAGAGCATTGATCTCCTTGTATTACCCCTAATAGGGTTTGTATCCTTTAACAAGGATTTGTACTAAATGTAATATTAAGCTCCTAACAGGGCTAGGTTTCCTAATAGGTACATTATACTCTTAGTGCATAAGTTGTGGGTACCATCCCCACTGGGGTTTTCCCTTGGCCAAGATTTCCTCATGAAAAAATCATGGTGTTATGAGTTATTTACTGTATGCATATGTTTTCTTCATTTCAGTTATTGCATGGTTAAGTTTGAATTGAAGTAAAAGTAATACAACACTAGTTCACCCCCCCTCTCAGTGCTTCTTGATCCTAATAGAATAAAATTGTGGACCTAGTATCAACCATATAGTTATGAATCCACTTATCCTCTATAATAAAAAATATATAAAATGAGGGAGGCTTAACATCCTTACCTAGTGGCTTGTTGTTATCTTGATGTTTGTTTGTAAAAACAACTTTAAGAGGATCATCTAGAACATTAATAGGCACTCTCCTCTCAAACAAAGTTGATTCTAACAAGTCAACTTGACCCAGAATGACTAAAGAATCCCACATACTCATTGTAAAATTCATCCTTTTTATATTTTCCATAATATTAAAAGCTGCAATGATACTTACCTTTTGATGAACCTTAATACTAGTAGGATCTGCTTGCAATTGTGGCTGCTCCTTGGCAACTCCTTGAGTATTTATTTGCAAAATTTGAGGCACTTGAGAAGTGGATGGTTCTATAGCTACAACTTTTTTTCAGTCTCTAGAGCTCTCTTCTTAGCTCTAGTATTTGCTGCAACTGGAGAATCATCCCTACTTACTCCACAAAATTCCTCTCCCTGCCAAATTAGGAAAGAAACATCAAGTGGAGGTGGATCTTGATGTTGTTTAGATCCATCATTAGATATAATTAACTATAAACGTGAAGCATTATGCACCATAAATACTTGGATGATGACTCCATTTGAACATGTAGCTAGACTATGAGGCTAGTTACATGGATAACACCACTCATATTCTGCTGCAAGGTTATTATAAATAGGTATAATGTCTCTAACTGCATTTAGAGGAGCAGGAGAAAAAGGCCTAAAAGGAATTTGGTTTAGATTTTGCCTAACACCTGAGAAACTGCCTTGATAAGGTTGTCTTTTGCCTTGGTGCTACTGACTTTGATTTTTCTATTGGTAAGGTTGATTTCCACCTTGATTTTGTTGCTGATAAGACTGATTTTCACCTTCATTATGTTGTTATTAAGGTTGTTTATTTTGAAATTGCTACTTCTTTATTCTTACCAGCTCATTTCCAAAGTTCTACAATATATTTTTGATCTTTTTTTGACTATTTTTAATCTCTTGCAACTCTTGAGAGGAACCCGCATCAGATATTTCATAATTGGAAGCAACTGCTAACACCTCTACAATAGGTAAAGGGGAAAAATGTAGTATTTGTAGAGGTATATTAGGCTTAATATCTAGAAAAATAGGCATTCGTGGCCTTAGAGCTATCTTTCCTGCCCGAATAAGACTAATTTCTTCCTAAATAACAATACTAAAGACTTAGGGAAATGAAGTACCTCCCATGGACTGTATCGTTACTGATATGTCACTATTTAAACTTGTTTTATAGTATACAAATGCATGGTCTACATAAGGCCTTACCTTGACAGGGATTCTATTCTACATTTTTTGAAAATAGGTGTTGAAATCTGTTATCTCTCTTGAGGATCTCTCTGAATGGTGGTTAGCTATTCAACAAGTGACAGGTAGTCTAAATTTTCTTTAAAAAACTTGCTTAGTGCATCTCTAAGTTGTCCCATGAGTTAACAGATGTCATTTCCAAGCTTCTAAACCATTGGAGAGCCTTCCCTTTTAGTGATGCTACAAGTAGCCTGATAACTATATTCTCTACAGTGATTTAGTGTAAATTACAAAGAGTAGTTATGTCTCTAATGTGCTCAAAAGAAGTAGTTTGACCCTCTCTTGTAAAATCTAGCATGCTCTTTAAGGCTTCAAGTGGTATGTCATCATATTGGGCAATATTTAATGGGTTGCCCTCATTAAACATGACAAAGACATATGGCCTTTCCATTATTGGTCTGAATTGGTAAAATATGTACTATAAAAGGTATAGAAATGACAGGCATAGACATACTTGTTGTTACTGGAAATTTTGTACTTGATAAAAATAAAGTACTTGCTACTACTAAAAAAGAAACAATAAACAAAATTGAAACTGAAAGCTTTGTTCTGCAAATATTGGTGATGCAAAATGTCTATTGATTTCTTTCTTTGACAACCTTCCTCTCCCCCTTGGCTTTCTTCCAGCAGGTGATGAATTAACTCTCTTTGATGAAGGAGTTCTTATTGCTATTCTTCCTTGTCTTCTAGGTGGAGATAATTGCAAATATTCAAATGAATTGGAACTCCTAGTTTGTTTTCTTCTCAAAAAAATCAAGACAACATTTGCCTCTTATTCCTTTCTTCAAAAGAATCACCATATATATGAAAACCAACCTTTCCTGGGTCTACAAATTGCTGGTATAAAATCAAAACTAGTAAGAAATAAATGTTAATCTGACTTATTCGATATGAAGAGTCCCACCGGGCATTTGCCAAAATTGTTGACTCTAAAAAATAGCACCTATGCTAAGTTGCAAAACTTATCTTTCTAGAGAAACATGGAAACACTCCTAGGAAGTGGGTCACCTAAAACATGGAGTGAGTCTCTAGAGAAGGTCAGATCCTATCTGGTACCTCATCTAAAAGGACTTACTAAAACTAAAACTTGTTGAGAAAAAGGATAAGAATTAACAGTAAAGTTGCAAACAAATGAATTGGAAAATAAAAGGTTATGCACTGAAATATATAAGGTCAATAATATTGTAAAGAGACATATTTAAACTCATAAAAAAAATTTCTAGAGGACACAACCTTAACATATCATGATTCGTATATCAATATTTCATAAGAAGACCTAGCTCACACAGAGTTAGAAGGAAAACTTCACAACTAACAACTGTAATTAGCATAACACAACTCACAACCTATATGAAACATGCACTATCTTCTCACAGGTACTGAAATGAGACATACATCAAAAAATTCAAGTACAAAATCACATAAAAATACATCAATCAGTCTCTTGCGAACAATAAACAAACTTAAAGAAGATCCAGAATGTTGTCTTATTAAGCTCCAAAGATAAAATTGCAATACATTTCATTAAAGAGTTACAAAAATATGCTCAGAAACAGCTCTAGGACTCAAAAAATTCTCTCTAAACAACCACTACATAGATAAAAAATAACTCCAAAATGAGTACAATGAGTCAATATATCCCATTGCAACTTCCTTCAAAATCCATCAAAAGAGGAACCATCAACTGTCTTGGGTCGAATACAGAAATTAAGCCAAAAATCTAGCACTTGAATCTCCTTCAAAATACATGTGCTTGAAGGAAAAGTCTTTCTACATCACCTTACATCATAAAAGTTCTCAAAAATATGTTAATAGACCTCAAACTGAGTCAAATACACTCTTAAATTTACTCAAACAACCCCTAGATGCTCTCCAAATGTCTAGCAACTGATTCAACCTCCCCTATACACTTGCAAACTCATAAAGTCTAGCTCTAACCCCCTTTGACTTGGCAAAAAGTACATGTATTTCTAAAATTTGTATTTTATTTTAATACCTAATAATTGGCTTATAATGAGACTAATTATTAAATATAAAATATAATAAAATAATGCAAATAATCAATAAGTAATAATAATAAGATGAATAACTAAATTCTACCTATTAGTTTATACATATTAAATAAAAAAACTTACTTAAAGTGTATAAATGACAATTTATATTTATTAAGTAAATTCTTTATGTAAAACTTAATATATATAAAGTGATAGGAAAATATTTGTGTTTATCTTATTATTATTACTTACACAACATGCGACCACCATACTATCTGTTCACAAGAATGTATAAGGCATTAAAATGAATCCATTCTCATTGGAGGTATTTTGGGGTTAAGAAAACCTAAAAAAAAAACACATCGCTTTCATTTTACATTTTTCCTTGAAGAATCTGGAAATTCTACCAGTGGTGCCTTCCAAGGTTTGGAAGGTGGGTTCTTTATGGATATGCTAGAGGATTTTTTATATTCCTCACTATAGATCTAATAGGTATGTGAGCATTTCATCTCCTTACTTCACTCTTTTTATTTTGAGCCTTGAGTTGAGGCTTCTGGCTTCTATTTTGGAATGTGCATCCATTATATACGTGTGCATTTATTATGAGTTTTGGTGTGCTCAGATGTTGTTCTTGAGCTTGATCTTCACATTCCTTTTATGGATCTGGGCGTTTCCTTTAAACTCCATAATAGATCTATGCTTCCATCAAAATTATTGTCACAAACTGGTGAAGATTTTTTGAAAATCACAAACTAAGTTCTCGAGATATTTAATGGGTTTTTTTATTTCAATGTTTTCTAATTCTTGTAAAAATCTCATGAAAACCCAGTTCATAGTTTTTGAGATATGGAAACAACATGATCACAACTCTAAATTTTTCTGTAGCATCTTCAAATTACTTTCTATATTAGGATCTTATAGATAATGACACCTTTTGATTATTCATCATTTTATGTTCCATATATGATTACCATTTTTAAACATTTTCTATTTATCTTATAGAATGACTTTCCTTTGTTATTTATTATTATCTTTAATGCTCTTATTTGTTGATATAATAGTAAATCATCTCTATCCCAAAGTCTTGATGTTGATTGTGATGTCTTCAGAATAGTGATGTCTACTTTCAACTCATTGATTCCATTATATCTCATGACAATGCTTTTATTGATAAATACCATGTAACTTCATTATTCTAATTTTTTCTTGCTTTCTAGTTATTGAAATTCCTTGATTTTCATTTTCTTTGATCATTGCCATATGATACCTTATGTGCCTCTTTATCTTTAAGCTCATATTGTTGGAAACACTGAGAGGGGAGGTGAATCAGTGTTTGTCTATTAATTAATTTTCAGCAACTTAAACATAAATCAAATATGCATAGAATGAAGCTTAACATAAGAACTCATAACACATGATATGATTACGGGGAAACCTTGATCAAAGGAAAACCTCGGTGGGAATTAGTACCCACAAATATTGTACTAGGTATAATGAACCTGTTAAAGTTCCTTTGCCCTGTTA
>MU223822.1:614020-641648 GCA_018584345.1 Thuja plicata | reverse complement strand
TGAGGAGTGAGGCCTCCTTTTATGGAATTGACATGAAAAATGAAGGGCTGAGATTAAGTGGTGGAAAATGAGTGGCTGAGATTGAGGGTTAGGTAGGGGTTTGGTGGGAGTGAAGGAGATTAAGAGAAAAAAAATGAGTGGCTAGGATTAAGAGGTTAAAGAGAGAGGAGTTGACTTTTGAGCTAAAAGCCAAATGAAGAGACAAGTGACAAGTGTCACAAGCTCATAATTTTATGATTGGCTAGAGAAGGATTAATGAATTTATAAAATAAACAAAAATATTTATTTAATAAATATAGGAAAAGCTCAAAATTAAATAAATAAAATTTATTTAATTTAACAGAGAAAAGGGTAAATGAATTATCTAAATAAATAATAATATTTATTTAAATAATAGAGGAAAAAGGCTTAAGATTAAATAAATAAAATTTATTTAATTTTGAAAAGGCTAAGTGAATTAATTAAATTAATAATTTAACTAATAGAGAGATTAAGACATTTTTTGATGTCTACACTCACCAATCCAATAAAGATCATCATGTATTCTGCTTAGCAAAATCTTCACCCATTCTGGCTCATCAAACTCATGCGCATTCGAGTATTCAAAAATAGGGTTATCAATCAAGTGCGTGGACTCATCCTTGAATGTGTAATCAGGTTTCATCATAGATCCCATATGAGTGGCTATGCTGATATCTCCTACTATTTCCTTCTTATAGTAAATATATGCATGGATATCTTCTACGTGAACAACACCTAGCGGGGTTTTGGAGAAAGCTCCTTCCATGTCATCCAGTATGGATTTGAATGGATGTTTCTTGAATACAAATCTCTTCCTCTCTACAATATCAAATACTATTAGAGTCACCATACTTACTTGGAACTTGCTTAAGTAGGGTTACACAAAATTTCAAAATGGCACGACTGTTAGGTTTTCGTTCCAAACTTCTTATTCGTTCGCTCAACTGCCAAATCTATTATTCTTCCATGCTTTGATGCCTAGTGCTCCAATGCTCTACAAATTCTATGATCTCGAATGCAAGTGTGAAGAAGATCAAACACTTACTTTCTTTTATAAAATCTACCGCATTTAATGTTTGCAACCGTATGCAAATTATTCAGAGATTTTGCAACTTTGATCCCGATGCATTTGAGACAATGTGTGTATGCATACTACAATATTATGTGCTTATAACCATGAATCCATAGGCGCATACTCAGAGGTGATTATACCAACCGCGCAAGGGTCCTGAGCTAGAATAGCTCCCCATAAGACCAAGAAGGTCTATTCATGAAGAAGTAGAGGGTGCGTCCACTATGGATGCATCCACTACTTTGTGAACATTATTATCCTTCTTTACTTCAACCCAAATTTTGCTTGAATCTTCTTTTTCTTGAACAAACTTGACTTCTCCTTCTTCTTCAAATAGTGATTTCTTAGGATCCTCTTGCTTTTGAGTTTTGGATCTACAAAACCTTGAGATGTGTCCAGCCTTTCCACATGTGTGACAAATGATAGGAGGTCTGATGCTTTTGTTCATCATATTGCACTACTTTTTTGTGTGTCCATTTTAGTTACATATCTGACATGTGGTGTTCTGCAAATTACTTTGAGGTTGATTTCTCTTATTTTTTTGATTCATTCTTCTTTGATTCTGCTGTGACTTATTTCTTTGATTTGTTCTACAATGTATAGCCCTATGACCAAATTTATTATAGGAGAAACAGTAACCATTGAAAGGTCTTACCTCTTTGCAATCTCTTGCCAAATGACCATTTTTGTTACATGCATAACAAGTTATGTTAACTTGCTTGATTTCCCCTTTAGGTGGATCTATTTTAATCTCTCTAACACTTTCAACTGTCTTTGTCTCTGAAGATGCTTCATGATCTTTCTTTCTTTCTTTCTTTCTTGCAATGAGTTTATTTCAATTTGTGCAACATTGTATCCAAGACTAGTAGTGTCACCTTTTTTCTTTTGTGCATTAAGCTGAGATTGAAGTGAATCAAAACTTGTGTGTAGTTTATCAATCTTATCCTTTGCTTATGTTAATTCAGATTCCAACTTCTTCTTTATGTTTTCCAATTCCAGGACTTTCATGTTTGCTTTCAAGAGTTCATCATCTAGTTGTTTGCTTTCTTTGATATTTTCTTCAATAGCAATTTGGCTGTCTGTGAGCTGTTCATCCAGATTTTCAACTTTATCTTTTAGAGACATATTCTCTTCATCAAGATTTTTGATCATTTTTCCTAAATCACTTGTAGAACAATCTTTCAAATCTTTTCTTAATTTCTTGATAAGCATCTGTGAGCCATCAAATTTTAGTCTAAGTTATTCATTTTCTTTTTCAGATCTATCAAGATCTTCAAGAGCTACTTCAAGATTATTTTTCAAATGTTTTGCTTCTGCTGATTCCTTGATCTCCTCAAGTGGTTAAACTTATTTGCTAAGGACCAGAGCTCTAATACCAATTGTTGGAAACACTGAGAGGGGGGGTGAATCAGTGTTTGTCTATTAATTACTTTTTAGCAACTTAAACATAAATCAAACATGCATAGAATGAATCTTAACATAAGAACTCATAACACATGATATGATTACGGGGAAACCTTGATCAAAGGAAAACCCCGGTGGGAATTAGTACCCACAAATATTGTACTAGGTATAATGAACCTGTTAAAGTTCCTTTGCATTGTTAGAAGCAGTCTTTACAATATGAGTACAATGACCTGGTTAAAGGTCTGACCCTGTTAGGAGTCTTTTAAAAAACCCTATTAAAGGTATATAGCTCACTGCCTAGGCTCACTTCCCAATAGGATGAAGGCTACAACCTTCTGAAAGTTTATATACACTATATCAAAAGTGAACTGTTGTGATGACACTATTGTCTGATCAGTTCCGTGTATGCGTGAATGATTTTACACTCTTAAAGAGCTATATCATATACTAACTTCATTATACTACGCTTTTGTATCTTCCTCTTACATAATAATTGACACTTGTAACATAACTCTACATTACATACTTATATGTTCATATCCGAATAGGCACGACCCAAAACAAGACTTTAGTCGGCCCTAAAAAAAAATACACAACGCTTCTGAACAAGTTAGCTTAAGCATGTTTACTACAATGTTAATTAAATCATTACAAACATATAACCAAAGGCAGTTAGCCATTACATTACAAAATAATTCATGCTAATCAAAACACTAGTCGGCTTCCACGCTCTGTCTTCTAGACTGCTGGTCTACTGATCTGCATGTAACTTTGTCATACTATTGTTCTGTACTATGTGTATTTGGATGTAGCATGTACACATGTCATACAATATATATCTAAATGCGCATAAGCTCAATTGATCTCTCGCATGTGCGCTTATGTGATGATCGTTGAATATCTCTATCTGCCCTATTTTCCATACTTAGTCATTTTGTCTTTCATGATAGAAACTAAACATGACTTTGTTGCCATGATGACAACACAAAATGAGTCATGCATCCTCAAGAAGTCAACTTGCAAACACATATATCCTCTTCTGATTGAAATTTGATCATGACAAAATTATTTTACGAAAGTTGTTGCATCATTTCACATTGTTGATGTAGATGCTTTTTTTATGTTTATTACATTGCAAGTATACTCATTGTCTTTATCTAATTTCTCCTGCTCTTTCGATGTGATGATGATCATGAGCATAACATTAATATAGCTAATTGAAATGAAGAAAAATGTTTCATGCAATGAAATACATGTCCCTTTAATATTTCATTTATGATCATGTAAATAAATATCCTTACAACTTTATTTTTGATTCATGTAGCAATGTTATCTTGACTGAGACAACTTCTGGTGTTAAAATAAAAGGTTTCATGATAAAATGCATCATCCCTTCAATAGTTCCACATTTCCTTAAACTATGTTTTGATCTTTATGTTTTCACTTCTTCTTAATAGTGATCAAAACCTGATTGCTTCTTTCCTAATAATGTTTTTTTGCATTCATTAACTAACCATGATGGTAAACATGAAAAATCCATTCTCATGAATGATGATTGATTTAATGATAGTGTTATTAGAAAATCACAACATATATTTATTACTATCAAGATGAGAATTAAGCATGATGGTCTCAACCCTCATGGGAGCTCATTTTACCCCACATATTGATTTCAAAAGTACAATAATTTCACCTGCATCTTTTCTTTTCTTTAGTTTCAAATCCAAAAGCTCTACCTGAATGAGTTCTAGTGACATTTAAGTAACAAAACCAACACCTTGAAATTCTTGGTATGACACCATGTTTTCTCAGATGTCCACTATTTTTGAATAAGAAACACTATATTTTTTGAGCATTTATTGATGGTACAAAATTGTACGGATTGGTAGGATTGCACAGTTGCCATGATCAGATAGTATTGTGAATCTATTTTTTAGAACATTTTATATTTCTTCATTTGGTGTTGTTTTGACAAAGTTATAAATAATTTAGTGGTGACTATCTAGAAAGGCACCAAAACTAGGTTTGTTGTGCAAATGGGGCCATAACTTGACATTTCACCAGTGAAATTTCATGACCACTTGAGAAATGCAAGTTAGGGATGTAGTTGTAATGGTTCTGGAGGTTCAGGTTAGGATCTGGAGGTTTGGTCATGTTGGCATCAAGCCCTAGGCTAAATATCTTAATGTATTTAGCCAGCCGAGTATGTGCAGATGAGTAATTTGATTAGAGAACCAAATTAAAGTTTTTTTTGGACCATTTGGAGATAGGAGAATACTTCCCAATCCATGCACCCATTCTTTGAGCCCATCTTTGACCACTTGCTTTGTAAGCCAAGCCTAATCTGGCCAATTAGGTCTGTGAACTTTGTAAGGGTTTAGGGGTGATAAAATAGAGTTGGAACTTGGGACTTTGGTTATTGTAGTAAATCCATAAAGGGTACTTGTAAACGTCATCCTTTCATTATTTTTCCTCCATGAGAAAAATTTACCTAGAAAAAACCACTTGGAAATGGCTACAAGGATTTATAAGATAGTAGAATATCTTTGGGTTGTAAGAGTTGGGGAATCAAATGGTTGTGTGATTCCATATCCCTAGGGACTAAGTAAGGTTTTTAAACCCTTGGGAAATTTTTTGGAAGCCATTGGTGAAGGTTTCTACATTTTGGTTCAATTTAGGGAAAGTGTCTCTAAAGCCTAAATTGAAGAGAACATGTGCAAGGTTTAGAAATGTCCATTGCAGTAAGTGGAGTTTTAGAAACCCATAGGAAGTGAGAAATCCATATTTATAATATTTTGGTGGAGTTATATTTGTGTAATCCTTTTATTGAAACATTGTGGAAGTGATAGCCCATCTTGGAGCTTTCCCAATGTGGTCTCTACATCAGGTGGTATCAGAGCACTAGGATTTTTCTTGAGGAAAGGAATTGAACTATGGGAGATAGGGAAGAATAAATAGGGTTAAAAAAATTCCCCTCAAGATTAACCAATGTGGAATTGGCAAATATAGTGAGAGAAAAATCTGCTATGAGCAGAAGGCTTGAGGCAGAGTTAGAGAAGTTGAAGAGAAACCAAGGAAGAAGTGTTGTTGAGGAGTCAGAATAAGAAGAAGACGAGGCTTACACATCTCTAAGAGGATAGATATCTTCTAACCAAAGACCCTTCCTAGAAGCCCTTGAAAGGTTTGGGAGGAAAGACAAAGTTGATCTACCAATGTTTTGTGGTAAGATGAATCCAGAGGAATGCATGGACTGAATAGAAGCATTAGAAAACTATTTTGAGTGTGAAGAGGTATCTAAAATCTAGAAGGTGAAGTTGGCTAAGTCTAAGATGAAGGGTCTAGCCCTCAATTGGTGGAACTTCTTACAAAATGAAAGGGTAGAAGAAGAAAGAAACTCTATCACTACTTGGAAGAAGATGGTGATTGAGATTAAGAGACAGTTTGTCCCTGAGGACTATGAAGTATTCCTACATAAGAAACTCCAAAACCTAAGAAAAAAAGACTTTGATGTGAGTGCTTACACCGAGGAGTTCCATAGAATGACCCTCAAGGCCAAGATACCAGAGAAGAAGAAACAAAATTTGGCAAGGTACTTGAATGGTCTCAAGTTCAGTATCCAAGATGAACTTAGTTTGTTCAACCCTAAAACTTTACACAAGTACTATCAAATGGAACTAAGGGTTGAAGAGAAGCAAAGAAGAAAAGGTGAAAAAAATAGCAGAGGTAGAGGGAAAAACTTTAGAGGTAGAGGCAGGTTCAATGGTAGAGGATCATCTCCAAGAAACCAAGGTGAATCTAGCAATCAGGAATCAGAGGGAGAGTCAAGTGGAAAAGGTGCTTTTAGAGGTAGAAGACCAAATAATAGGGGAAGGTTTGGTGGAATAGGACCTAGTGTCTTCACTGGTAAGTGCTTCACTTGTAACCAGATTGGACATCAATCCTTTAGGTGTCCTGAAGCTTGTTACACACAGCCAAGGAGAAGACATAAGGGTACAATTGACAGAAGAGGATGACACTCACAGCGTGTCCTCTTATCATACCATAAATTCAAGGCCTTCAAATCCACATTGAGGAGAATGTATCATGATGCAAAGAACTCTCTTGAGAGTACCTATCACCTCAAAGAAAGTCATTATTCAGGAAAAGTTGCAAGGTGAACAATAAGATATGCAAAGTTATTGTAGATTCTGGATCCATAGATAATATTACATCTAAGGAATTGGTTGATAAATTAAAGCTTTAAATAATACCTTATCCATTTCCTTATAAAGCCTCATGGTTGACAAAATAAAAACAAACCCTCATTTGTGAACAAGTTTAGGTATAATTTAACTTAGGAGAGTATGTAGACAAAGTCTTATGTGATATCACAGAGATGGATGCATGCCACCTATTGTTAGGAAAACCCTGGAAATTTGATGTGAATGCCAAACATGATGAGAAAACCAATGTTTATACCATAACCAAAGGGCGTGTTGAGTATGTCATGAATCCACTTCTTGATGATGGGAAGGAAAACATGTTGTGATTAGTGTCTTGTGTATAGGGGAGAAGGAGTTTATGAAAGTTTTGAAGGAGAAGGATACACCTTGTTTTGCATTGGTTGCAAGACCTCAAAAGACACCTTTAGAAAAGACAAAAATCAAAGCCACAGGCAGAGATGTAGGTCCTAAATAAGTTAAGGCATTGTTGGATTAGTACAATGGTCTAATTGTAGAAAGTACACTAGAGACTTTCCCACCTTAAAGGGAAGTGAGTCATTGCATAGACCTCAAACCAGGGGCCACCCTTCCAAACAAGGCAGCATACAAAATGACCCATGAATAAAACAAAGAAGTAGAAAGATAGAGTGAAGAATTATTGTCCAAAGGGTTCATTAGGATGAGTGTGAGTCCATGTGTAGTCCCTACAGTACTAACACCTAAAAAGGAGGGTACATGGATATTGTGTACTTATTCTAGGTAAATCAATAGGATGACCATCAGATATAGATTTCATATGCCTATAATAGAGGATCTAATGGATTTCTTAGGAGGTGCTACCTACTATTCCAAGGTGGATCTCAAAAGTGGTTACCATCAGATAAGGATAAGGGGTGGAGATGAATGGAAGACAATGTTCAAGACAACAAAGGGTCTTTATGAATGGATTGTAATGCCTTTTGGTCTATCCAATACTCCGAGTACATTTATGAGACTTATGAATGAAGTCTTAAATCCTTTCCTTAACAAACTTTTTGTGGCATATCTTGATGGTATATAGACCTTTAGCAGGAGTAGGGATGAACATCTCAAGTATTTGGATATGGTCTTAAAGAAACTTCATGAGGAGCAGTTGAAAGTTAACTTGGAAAAGTGTGTTCCTTCAAGAAGAACTTGTGTTCTTGGGATTTGTGATATCCAAGAATAGTCTCAAGATGGATCTTTCTAAGGTTGATGCCATCCTCAATTGGCCACCACCTACTACTGCATCAGAGGTAAAAAAATTTCATGGTTTGTGTAGTTTCTATAGGAAATTTGTTAGAAACTTCAGTGGCATATATACTCCTATCATTAATACCATTAAAGGAGGGAGGAAATGTACTTTTGTGTGGACTAATGAAGCTAATGATTCCTTTGAGTTTCTGAAAAACAAGATTGCAGAGAAACCCATCCTTGTTCTACCAGATTTTCACAAAGTCTTCACAGTGGAATGTGATGCAAGTAATAAGTCCATTGGTGGGGTTTTGAGAGAAGAAGGGAGACCAGTTGCCTTCTTTAGTGAGAAGTTGAATGAAGCTAAGAATAAATATTCAACCTATGATCTTGAACTATATGCCATCATTCAATCACTTAGTAAATGGAGGCTTTATTTGTTGCCCAAGGAATTCATTGTCTTTACTGACAATCATGCTCTTAGTTTTATAAATAGACAAGAAAAGCTTCACCATAGGCATGTCAAATGGATTGAATTCTTACTATCTAACACCTTCACAATCAAGCATAAGAAAGGGGTTGTAAATAAGGTTGTTGATGCTCTCAGTAGGAGACACTTAACTATTCAGACTATCCAGTTAGAAAGTGGATTTCATGCTAGAAAGATATGTATGCCACAGACGATGACTTCAAGGAGGCCTATCAAGTTTGTATATACATGATAGAGAGGTACCTCACTGATTTCTCAGAGTTCCTTGTGTAGGATGGACTAATTTTCAAACGCATTTTTTTGTGTGTACCAAAAGGATCCATAAGGGAAAACATCATTAAAGAGAAGAATTGTGGGATTTTAGCAGGGAACTTTGGTGTGAATAAAACACTAGAACTTGTAAGGAGATTCTACCACTGGCCCAAGTTGTAGATAGAAGTTAGGAAGTTTGTAGAGAATTATTTTGTTCGTCAATAAGAAAAAGGTCACACATCAAATGTAGGGTTATATACTCCTTTGTCTATCCCTTCAAACCATGGGATTATGTAAGTATAGACTTTGTCCTAGGTCTTCCTAAGACCAAAGCTAGATTTGACAGTGTTTATTTAGTAGTGGATATATTTTCTAAAATGGCACACTTTATCCCATTTAGAACCACTCATGATGCCTCTCACATAGAAGGATTATTCTTTAAATAAGTTGTTAGACTCCATGGCTTACCCTTGTCAATCATAGCTGATAGAGATCCTAAATTTGTGGGACATTTTTGGAGAACATTATGGAGAAATATTGGAACTAATGTGTCTATGTCATCTACATATCATCCATAGTCTGATGGTCAAAAAGATGTCATCAATAGGTCTCTTGGTAATATTTTGAGATGTCTAACTTAGGCACATGGAGCTACTTGGGATCCTGTTCTAGCCCAAGCAGAATTTTCTCACAATGATTCTATGAATAGGAGCAATGGTTTGAATCCTTTTTAAATTGTGTATGGTGTTCACCCTAGGGGTGTATTAGAACTCAGAGATGTCATCGATATGGATAATAAAAGTGCCTTAGCAGAGGATTTTTCTGAAGTGATGAAAGATATTCATGAACAAGTACATACAATGTTGAAACATACTACTTAAAAGTATAAAGAGAATGTAGACAAAGAGAAAAGAGATTTATAGTTTAAAGTGGGGGACATGGTGATGATTAATCTTAAGAAATGAAGGCTACCTAGGGAGAAGTATACTAAACTCACGATGAAGAAAATAGGACCTTTCAAAATCCTAAACAAATGTGGCAATAATGATTATAAGATTGACTTACCATATCATATTGGTGTATCTCCTATTTTTAATGTTGCTAACATCTATGCATATAAAGGTACTACTAGTGATAATTGTGTTGTAGGTTTTCCAAATCCTCAATAGGACATAGTGATGAAGGATTTTCTCACCCCAACCATTCCTAAGATTGAAAGCATTATGGACAAAAGGGTGTAGTAAGAAAACTAGGAGAGCCACTTACTGTGATTATTTGGGCAAGTGGAAGAATCATCCTCTGGAAGATGCCACTTGGATGACCCCTAAATCAATTCAAAAACTAGGCTTTCATCTTGAAGATTTTCCAACTCAAGAGACTCGAGTTCATTTGGTCTTGAGGAGTATGGTGCAGGGACACCGAGTGCTTGAACTTTTGGTTTTCATTTCATTTTAATAAGGATGGATCCTTGAGATCATCCAAATTTTGTTTTGATCCACTTTGTGTGGTCAAGGGTCCCTAAGGTACATCTATAAATTGTGGGACACCTTAGTCCACTTCGATCTTAAGTTGCATTTGATAGGTGTGAGTAGGTGTTTTAGGTGTTTGAAGTATATAGTTTTTGTTTCAATGATGTTAGATCATATTTGGTCATGTTTGATCATTTCATGATGATTCGAATCCATTGTGAGGTCTTTTGGGTTCAAAAAGTGCAAAATGCAAAATTGTTGCAATGTTGCCAATGTTGTTTGAGCAACATTTTGCAAAAGGTGCTCGAGAAGTTCAAATTTGGTTTTCAATGGTCACAACCATCAATGAATCATTTGGAACCATAATTAAAGTATTTATATATTTTGGATCCCTTCCAAAAGGGTTAGACAATGTATGTTGAAGATTTGATGCATTTTGAATAAGAAACACCAGATTTCTCAAGCATTAATTGATGGTACATAATTGTAGGGATTTTTAGGAATGAAAATTTTCCATGATCAGATAGTATTTTGAATATAGTTTTGAGAACATTTTTTATTTATTCATTTGGTTTTGTTTTGCCAAAGTTATAAGCAATTTAGTGGTGACTATCCAGAAAGACACCAAATCTAGGTCTGTTATGCAAATGGGGCCCTAAATTTACATTTTACCAGTCTAATTGCATGGCCACTTGGGAAAAATAATTTATGGATGTAATTGTAATGGTTATGGAGGCTCAAGTTGGGATCTGGAGGTTTGGTCATGTCCGCATCAAGCCCTAGGCTAAATATCTCAATGTATTTAGCTAGTCGAGTATGTTCAGAAGTGTGCAGATTATTATTTTTATTGGAGGAACCAATTTAAAGGTTTTTTTGGACCATTTGGAGATAGGATAATACTTCATAATCCCTACACCCATTCTATGAACCCATCTTTGACCACTTTCTTTTTAATCCAAGCCTAATATGTTCAATTAGGTTTGTGAACTTTGTAAGGGTTTAGGGGTGTTGGAATAGAGTTAGACCTTTGGAATTTGGGGATTGTAGTAACTCCATAAAGGTTACTTGGAAACATCCTCCTTTCATTATGTTTCCTCCATGAGCAAAATTTACCTAGAAAAAAACCACTTGGAAAAGGCTACAAGGATTTGTAGGACAGTAGAAGATCTTTGGGTTATGAGAGTTGGGAAATTAAATTGTTGTGTGATTCCATGTCCCTAGGTCCTAAGTAAGGTGTTTCAATCCTTGAGGAAGTTTTTGGAAGCCACTGGTGAAGGTTTATATATTTTGGTTTAATTTAGTGAAAGTGTCCCTAAAGCCTAAATTGAAGAGAACTTGTGAAAGGTTTAGAAGTGTCCATTGGGGTAAGTGGAGTGTCAAAAACCCCTAGGAAGTGATAAATCCATATTTATAATAGGTTTGTGGACTTATATTTGTGCAAGCCTTTGATTGAAACATATTGTAAGTGATAGCCTATCTTGGTCTTTCTCACTGTGCTCTCTACATCACAAATTGACAAGCATATTTCTCTAAGGTTGGCCAAAACTACCCCATTTGCAGGATTTTATTAGCTAAGTTTAACCCACTTGAATGAGATCGACAGATCCCTTCATGAACATCCCATAAAGATAATTTTAATTCTTAATCCTCTAAAAACCTAAGAAGCATTCTGTCAAAACTCTTGTGATATAATGTGTTAGAAAGAATGGTATATTGGGAAGCTTGGCATATGAAATGTCTCTTTTGATTACGGGTTTGGTCCAAGGATAAAGTTTGGTCTTGTGAGTAAGAAAAGATGGATCCATACCAAGGTGAGTCATGTCCAATTAATATACAAATGATTTGGGAATCAGGAAAGTCGAATGCAAGTTTCACCAATTCTTTCACCAAGAATTCATATCGAGCATTCTATTCTGGCATTTGAAGAAAAGAAGCTAAGGTCACCATGGCATCTGCTACTATGTTCTTTTCTCTTGGTATTTTCTCAAAAGTGATCAAAACAAAATACTTTTTCTAGTCATCAATCATCCTCTTATAAGGCATCAACTTGTCATTCTTTGTTTGATATTCATCATTAATCTGATTTATGACTAGTTGAGAATCCCCATAAACTTGCAACTCAGTTACTTTCCATTCTAAAGTTGTTTTTATGGCTATGACTAAAGCTTCATATTTTGCAATATTATTGGTGCATGGAAAAATAAGTTTTTAGGACTTAAGGATTGTATTACCTTTAGGTGTAATCAAAATAATGCCTACCTCCAATCAATGTTGGGTGTAAGATCCATCAAAGTATAATTTCCATGTTTTTGTTTCAACATTGATCATTTACGAGTGTGGAAATTCAACTTGGATAGGATTATCAACAAATAGAGGAGCCTCCACCAATTGATCTAATATAACCTATCCCTTGATGGCTTTTCTATCCACATATTCTATATCAAACTCACTCAATACCATCACCTATTTGTCCAATCTCCCTGTGAGAATTGTTTTGCTAAGTAGATACTTGAGAGTGTAGACGTTTAAAATCGTCCTTATATTAATTTAATTAATATTTCCATAACATTATATTTAATTTTAATTAATTATATTTGGTATATTCTTCTATCTATTTAATTAAATTTATTTAATTAAATATGATTCACTTTCCTTAGTATTTAAATTTAATTTAAATACTACTCCTTTTGATGTATTAAATCTTATTTAATACATTACCCCTCATTAATTCCCTTTAAATAAATTTTTAATTTATTTATTCCTCCACATGACTTAATTCTACTAAACTGTAATTAATCTAAATCTAATTAAGATTAAACTAATTTAGACCTAGATCCTACCCTACCTTACATCACTCTCACCAAATATACCTATTTATTAATTAACTAAGGTTAATTAGGCTAATTTCTTGATTCCTACACCAATTAGTCCTAATTATTTGCTCACACATGTGTGAACAAATTTTCAAAAATACACTTTGCCAAATAATCTTTATTTGGTGCCAACAAGGTTTCTTACACCCATGATGACACCTTCTTACACTTTCTAAAAGTGTCTCATTGGACTAAAACTCTTACACTCTCTTACACCTCTTACAAGACCCTTCACATGTGTACTTTAAGTACACTTTGACCCATCACATCCAAAGTTGCTCACACATGTGTGAGAAAAGTGGGCCTCTTGCATGGCTTATGTGTCCCTCATGTGGCACCTATGTGGATGCCACATGAGCTCCACCTCATCCAAGCCCTCTCTCTCCTCCAAAAACTCTATAAATAGAGGCCTTTGTCAAGAGAAAATCATCTCCCTTTTATGCATTGTTATCATGTTAGTTTGATTCTAGAGCATTTAGTATTTTCATAGCAATTTTAGTTCTTAACTCATGTTTATTTCATTTTGAATCTAGATATTACATCTTAGGATCATAATGGAATGAATCTTAGTTTAGACTTTGCATATCATACTAGTTTAATCATTGAATCTTCATCATAGTGTAGTCTTGCATATGCAATCATGGTAAGAACTTGAGACAAGTTTTCAATACTTGTTTCTTGAGTTTTTCATTTATCTTAATCATTTAGTTTGCATTCATAGATAAAAGTGGGATTAGTATATTGTGTTGGGAGAGCACACCCACACACCTCTCTAAGAGAAAAACAATAAGGCATTGGGTGCCCTTGTTTAGCTCATCGGAGGTCATGTTGGAATCCTTGTTTTAAAGTATATTTAGACATGTTAGTATGTTTATTTGATTTATATCTCTAACTTTTTCATGTCTGAACATGCTCCCAACAGGTAGGTTTCTAGCATGTACATTTTGGCACGCCCGGTGGGACCCACGTCCCTTCTTTTCTAACATTTTTTTAGATTTTTTGTTGTTTGGAAAAATTCCATGCAGACCCATCTCCGCTCTGGAGTCACCATATTTGTGGATTACCATCTCCACTTCTTGGCCATCTATGAAACTCCATTGTCTGCGCTAATATTTCACCATCTCCGCCTGTGCAGAAATAGACCTATAACACTGTGGTTTAAAACTTCTTTTTATCAACTTTTTAGCATTTTCAACTCTCAGGTTTTTGACAGTAACACAGTTTTCAGGAGTTAAATGTTGTCTGGTTTGGTAAAAATATTATTTTTAAGTATGGTTAAGTCTATACTTTTTTAACAGAATATGACTGTGTGTATTTGGCCATCTGTGCAGGTATATCATTGTTTCCACAGATTACCGTTTGTGACACTCTACCGTCTACACATTTTTCTGCAAATTTTGATATCCAAGATTTCAAACTACTAGTGAATTTCATGCAGGTTCCCTAAATGATTCTTAACAGATTATTAAAATGAACTTGTATGATTAATCATTTGTCTTGGAATGCATGTTGTTTAAAATGACAACTCACTCAATCTTGAATGTTAAAGGAATGAACCTCATCAATCTTGAATGACATAAGGTAAATGAACACACATTTCCAATCTTTCTCTTTGTTGTGTGGGTAATAAATTGAACATAAATGATTAACCATACTATTGTGTCTTTTGCTTAGATATAAAAACACATAGTTGTTTTAATAGGTTAAATTTGGAATGAACATTTCTTGGTGTGTTTGAAGAAGTGTTTCTCAACACTTCTTTCGAGCTATGTATCATTAGATTAAAACCCTTTAACATAAGTGACGCTATGATTAAGTTGTAGCCATATCCTCTCCCCTCGCCTTTGTGGATCTTGGGTGAAGAGAAAGCTTAGCTTAATCAAGCTTCGAGAGAGGCCTGTCTAGAGGGTACGTTTCCCCTTTAGAGGATGACCTCAAACTGGTAATCCCTTCGGCTGGTATAGAAATAAATTGTGACCCAAAGGTCCTCTTTATCCCTTCAAGCTCAGGCAGGTCATGTTCAATGGTAGTCCATACTAAGTGAATATCCTCAGCATATTGGCATGGTTGAACTAGAGACTTAAGTGTCTCACGCCATACAAACTGATTATGGGGACACCATGAAACCTTGCTAGCAACTATAAATTAGTAGCCTACATGATTCACCTCTGAACGGTGACTTATTATAGTGCAAGGGGAGGGAAGACTCTCCCCACAAGATTCCCATCATATGTGTCCCAAGGTATTGTGTTGTGAAAGAGATCTTCGTAGCATGGCAATAGTACCTGGCAAAAGGTAAAAACATGGGCGCCCTTCTGGGGGTGACATTGCTATGTGAGCCAAAGGACTACCAAGTAATGGGCTTATAATATTTCATGCAAAGCCAAATTCCTAAGGTAGCTACTGTTTGAATTGTCTTCATTGTGCTAAACCTAGTAAAAACATAAGTGGCTTGAAAGAGTCACTTGAACATACACAAATGAGATATTACAAGTTGAATCAAGATTTCCTAATGTCACATTTGCTAGTATCCCTCAAGGTTTCTTTTTCCCTTGTTGGATTGTTTTGAAACATGTGTCTATTATTTTCTGGTTTTCCTATGCTAAAATCAGTTCTTGTCATTGAACAAATTTGCCCAAAATTAGACTGAAGGACAAAAATCTGCCCAAAATTTCAACACACTACCTTAGCCACAGTCGGTCATCTCTGCTCTAGATCCACCATCTGCACAGGTTACCATCTGCACAGATCACCATCTACAAATATTGTCGGCTGCGTCTGAGACTGCCATCTCTATTTTAAAATAGTGAGCTTCCAAATTTGCCAAGATATTCAAAATTTGACCTTCTACAGGACCCTAAAATCATTTATCCTAGATCATTCATTCATTCAGTCAAAATTAGATTTTCCATGACATGACCAATTTCAATAAACATAAGAAGGTTAAGCTTCCAACACCTCCAATCTATAGAGAGCAGAAAGAAACCACCCGTAAAACCAAGGAATACCAACATATTGCAACATCTATTAAATAAGAGATTGAACATCATGAGAAAATTGACAAAATCCTCTACAACAACAAAGTTTGCAATTTCATGGCCAAGTTTTCCATCAACAGTTCTTTTTGTTGTCATTGAAAAATATGATTAGATAAAACCTTGCTTCTGGATCATTCTTCCATTCTTCCATCATCATTCTTCCTTCTTTTAGAGCATTAGATCAAACCATCAAATCAAATCAATCCTTTAGGTTGAAATACCTTAATCAAAGTATCACAAACCTTCATCCTCAAACAAACACAACATTGCTTGTAGGCCATCAGTCTGTCTCAAGTAATTTAAATCCTTAGTGATGTCCCATTTTGCTTGAGATCACAAGTCCATCTTCAAGTAGAACAGGTGTTACTTTAAATCCTTTTGTGTTTGTGTCATCATAAGGTTTTGACATGCTTAGGTTTTGTTCTAAAAACCTTTAAATCAATAAGATCCAATCAATAAAATCAATCAATCAATCAAATCCAAGATAAAGATCTTTGCTCCATTTCATTTCTTACATCTCCTTGTCTTCCATTCTTCTAAATCCACCATTGTATGGTTGTCACTCAATCCCAATCTAGAAACATGAGGCGAACAACATTCAACACTATTACCCGTGAGGAGAATCCATTTGCTTCTCAATACTTTCAAGGAATTGGGGTACGAGTTGAGGAAGTGCCCGAAGAAACTAAATTAGTGGACCAAGAAGAAAGACCTACCCAATTCAATGACTTTCTTAGAGACCCATACAACTTGGAAATGATTGAGAAGGCCATTATGCATAACAGTGATGAAATATTCTTGAATCTTATTCATAATGGTGTCATAGTTCCTATTGACTTTGATGAAACACTCCTTACCCAAAATGTCACCAAAGCCGCTGTTGCCGCTACTGCAGCCATGGCTTCTACTTCAAATGTTACATCATCATTTGACACTGGTAAAGGACCTATTAGTGAACCTCTCACATCAGTATCTATATCAGCACCTGTGTCAACAACTGCATCAATACCTCAATTGACACTTGAACAAATTCAACAGATCATAAGTGCTTTGCCAAAAAATACTACACATAATAGCACTCAAACGAAAATGACTCAAGGAGAAAGTGCTAATCTCAATAAAATAGGGTAGATTTCCATGCCCTTATCTTCATCATTGTTTTAAACAATGGGGGCAAAAACATCTGTAGCCAATACATCATGAGCCTATCAATATATTCCTCCTCCTACTATTGGTATGACCTCAATGGGATTTTTAGCTGCACAATTTGGAGGAGGTGGAGGTTATGTACCCCCATTTCTCACATAGAATACTCCAGACTTCACCCAACAATTCAATGAGCTCAAGAACATTGTACAAGGCTTATAGAATGGGGGCAAGAAGGAGTTTTCTTTTGAGGAGATTTGTCCCTATCCGTTTGACAAGTCTATCACGATGCAACCATTCCCACCAAACTTTGAGATGCCCAAATTCAAGAAATACAAAGGTGAAACATGTCCTCTACAACATCTCAAAGAATTTTATATTGCATGTCAAGAGGTCGCCTATAATGAGAATTACTTAAAAAGACTCTTCACTAGGAATCTTAGAGGCACAACCTTGGAATGGTTCATGGCCCTTCCTTATGGGTCAATCTCTACCTTCTCTGATCTTGTAGAGAAGTTTGTTGGAAAATACTCCTATAACATTGAGCATCAAGCAACACTCAACGATTTGTGCAATACTAAACAAAAGAATGAAGAAACCTTTTCTTCTTACAATGATGGAGACATATTGCAAATCGCATGCCATGGAAAATACCTGATAATCACTTAATTGACATCTTCACAAATAATTTAATCTCTAAGATGTCTTTCCAAAGAAATGGCTTCACCTGACACCTTTGAATCCCTTGTCAAGAAGGGAAAAGACATTGAAGATGGCCTTTTGCAAAGAGGTAGCATCAAACATTATACTCCTTCCAATAATGATATACCAAAATTTTAGAGTAAAAACAAAGGAGTTATTAATGATGGAGTGACTGATGCCAAGCACGTCCAAAATGTCCAAGTTTCCAACAATAATAATAAAAACAATCATAATAACAATCAGAATCAAAATCAGTATCGCAACAATAACCAGAATCAAAATCAGAATCTGAACAATCAGAATAATCAGAATCAAAACAACAATTAGAATTAGAACAATAATCAAAAACTGGACAATCAACCATTCTTGTTTCCTCACAACAACTACAAAAATAACAACAACAAGAATGATAATCGACAATGGCAACAATTCACAGCTTTGGTAGAACCTCTAGATGTGATCTTGAAACAACTTGCAGATCAAGGAATGATAGTCTACCCAAATACTCGACCTTTTGATGAGAATCAACCTAAACTTGTTTGGTATAGAGATAATGAGTATTGTGATTATCATCGCATCAAGGGGCATGATACCAATAAATGCATGAAGCTTAGGCATTTTGTGCAAGATCTCATTGAGGATGGAAAAATTGAAGTTTAAGGTCAGAATGCATCCTCATCTAATGCGAAACTTAAAGTCTACAATCAGCCCTTCCCACCTCACAATCAAAACAATGCATCAAACGCAATCCCATATGACTATTCTACCAATACTATTATAGGCCATGATCGAACATGTGGAAATTTAAGTGAAAATGATATCTTTGGGTTTGACTCTCTTTGTGGCCACATTGAAGAATCTGACACGCATGTTAATACCATAATCCTCAAAGCTGATGATTGTAATGCTACTACACATAGACCCAGAGTCACTGTCCAAGCTGTTGATAAACCTTCTACATCTGTAAATCCACCAGCTACACCATCTACAACTACTCGACCTGCTTCGCACTTTGACTTATTGGCCTAGTTACAGAAGATGTCTGCACAGATATCTATTCTAGAGCTCTTGACCACTTCACCAATTCTCAGATAAATCCTTGATAAAGCTCTAAATGAATCACGTGTCCCTGAGAACATCAACATTGCATAATTCAAAGCTATGATAGGGAACCTAGCTGCATAAGAACATCTAGTCTTCACTGATAAGGACTTATCCTCAGCATCAATGCTGCACAATTCAAAGCTATGATAGGGAACCTAGTTGCGCAAGAACATCTAGTCTTCACTGATAAGGACTTTGGTGGTCCTGATCCTCATCATAATAAGTCCCTCCATATAGAAGGAAAAATCTGCTCCACAAGAGTAAAATGAGTCCTCATAGGTGGTGGATCTGGCTTAAATTTGAGCACATTGAAAATGATTTGTAATATCGGTCTTTCTGAGGACCTCATTGATGCAAACAAATGAATCACAATAAAAGCCTATGATGATCGAGAATGAGAAAGCAAGGGTTTGATCACACTACCCTTACAAGTGGGCCCAGCCCTGATTGAAACTATTTGTCATGTATTGGATCTAGATCTACCTTATAACATCTTGCTGGGACGTCCATGGATACACGCTATCAAAGGTGTACCCTCTACTTATCATCAATGTCTAAAGTTCCCACATCACGGTAGAGAAATCACAATTCCTGGCGATCCTAAGCCCTTTCAATACTGCAAGAGATTGGAAGGCAAACAAGCTAACTACTGTCCATTGAATGAGTTTGGCTAACACTTCAATCAAGAAACCCCTGTTTCAAACACTCCATTAGTTCCAGAAAAGACATCAAAAACACCAGCTAAGCAATCCAAAGGAAAGGAAAAAGTTACTAAAGACAAGGCTATTGAAGACAAACCCT
Organism: Thuja plicata; assembly: GCA_018584345.1. NCBI lineage: Eukaryota > Viridiplantae > Streptophyta > Pinopsida > Cupressales > Cupressaceae > Thuja > Thuja plicata. The sequence goes on along the minus strand of MU223822.1, from coordinate 621,859 downwards.
CCTTATCTGAAGCAAAGGCCACATTTACAGATCAAGGCATGGGAGAGTATAAATTTGAAAGTGCTTTATGTATTGGGCAACTCCCTTTGTCCCCAAAGTCTTATGGAAGACCATCACCATTACCCCTCTCCAAAAATAAACCACTTATGCACTGCAAATCAACTATTTTTGAACATTGGGGGTCCCTATCAGATGAACACATCGAATATAGTGTCCTTGATTGGCTCTATAATGTTGAAGAAGAATGAACTATGATTTTCCCCAAAGGGAAGTATCCTAAGGTTACTCCCATTTTCAAAAGCATGGGATATCATGGTACTGGCCTTGGAGCTAATGAGATAGGTAAGAAGAAGATCATAATAGCCAATGGCTATCCTAAAGGACATGGATTGGGTTTTGTAGAGGCCAAGACTAACTTCGCTAAGGATTATTGTCTAGCTGCCTTAGATTCAGACACTGAGGAAGAGTTCTTCGAAATTCCTTTCCAATATATTTAAGATGACCTAAATGAAAATCACCATGTCTTCACTATCACCCAAGATGACCTTTCATCCCCTCATCTACCCCTCACAAACCCTAAATTAATTGACTAGGATCAGCAAGACTCACCACTAGTTTTGGATGTTTGTGATTCAGATGAGGCATTTTTAGCCCTCTTTGGACTTAAGAATCTCCGAGAGTATGAACATTAGATACACTACAATGAGCAAGCCTACTTCGGTAGCCAAGTCAACTCTCTTAGTCACAAAAGTGAAAAAGAAAATAAAAATCAAAAAAATGAAAATACATCCTCTGGTGAAAACCTCTCGTAGGCACCTTTGGATGAAGAAAAAGACAAAATAAAGGACGCTTCCTCTAGTGAAAACTTTTCTGAGGCACTAGAGGAGGGAGAGGCTGACTTTCCATTTATATCTTTAGAACCAAAAGTGTCCTCTATGATCATTGAAGACCAATCAACCTAGGCATAGAAGAAGATCCACACATCGCCTACATTGCAGTTTCTCTCAGCGATCAAGAAAAGAAAGACATGACAACAATATTACATAAACACAAAATCAATTTTTCCTGGAATTACAAAGACATGACTGGGCTCGATATAGATATTTTCATGCATTAGCTTGTTGTAGATCCAAGTGTAAAACCTGTTAAGCAGAAACTTCGTAAGATGCATCTGCAAGTTGCATTGGTAGTCAAATTAGAGCTTCAAAAGATGTTGGACGCTGAAGTAATTAGACCAACTGATTATCCTAAATGGGTTTCTAATATTGTACTAGTAAGTAAGCCTACTAGGGGCATTTGCATCTACACTGATTTTAGATACCTAAACCTTGCATGTCCCAAGGATGATTTTCCACTCCCAAATATTGACATTATAGTGGATTTGACGGTAGGACATGAAATTTTGTCACTTATGGATGGCTTCTTAGGTTACAATAAGATCAGGATAGCACCAAAAGACCAGCACAAAAGTGTATTCATGACACCTTGGGGAACCTTCTGTTATCAGGTGATGTTCTTTGGCCTTAAAAATGCTGGGGCCACTTACCAATGAGCAATGACTACCATATTTCATGACCTTTTGCATGTCATCATGGAAGCTTATGTGGATGATCTTTTAGGAAAATTAGAAACAAGGGAATCACATATTCCTATCCTTACTACCAACTTTGAGCGATTGGAGAAGTATAAGCTTAGGTTGAATCCTAAGAAGTGTGTTTTTGGAGTATAATCTGGTAAGCTGTTGGGATACATTGTGTCACGGCGTGGAATAGAAGTTGATCCAAAGAAAGTGAAAGCAATCCTAGAGATGCCACCACCCAAAACATTGAAGCAATTATGTATTTTACAAGTCAAACTCCAATCAATCAAAATATTCATGTCACAACTAGCAGATAAGGTGCATCTATTCTCCCATCTCCTGTGTAAAAATATCAAGTTCCAGTGGGATTGCTTGTGTCAAAATGCATTTGAGAAACTGAAAGGCTATCTGGCTAATCCACCCATGTTGGTACCACCTGTTGTTGGTCATCCTCTAATTTTGTACATATCTATTATAGAGATCACGTTGGGAGCCCTCTTGGCACAATTGGATGATACCATCAAAGAGGGAGCAATTTACTATCTCAGCAGGACTCTTATTAGCTATGAGTTGAATTATTCCCTAATTGAGAAGGCATGTTTGGCCATTGTTTTCTGTATGCAAAAACTATGACATTATATGCTTAATCATAAGATTCATCTTTTTTTCCAAAATTGATCCACTCAAATATCTCCTGGCACGCGCTGCTCTTACTGGTCGTACAACAAAATGGGTCATGATTCTTAGTGAGTTTGACATTGTTTATGTGGATCGAAAAGCCATCAAAGGACAAGTAATTGCAAATTAGTTAGCTAAAGAACCTATTGACGGTAAACATCCTCTAATCATAGATTTTCTAGATGAATCAGTCCTTAATCTTGCCCCAAGTCCACCATGGAAGTTTTATTTTGATGGATCCTTCACTCAAAAATGATCAGGCGTAGGAATCTTGTTTGTTTCACCAAACGGGGATCTCATCCCTAAATCTTTCAAATTATAGTTTCCTTGTACCAACAACATTGTAGAATATGAAGCCCTTGTACTTGGACTTTGACAGGCCATACAATGGAAGATTTTCAATTTATTGGTGCTTGGTGATTCACAATTGGTTATCAAAAAAGTTATGGATGAGTATCAAATGAAGAATGAAAAGTTGCTTCCCTATCGTCGTACAGTTCAAGATCTCAAAACAAATTTCACTGAGCTAGTCTTCCAACAAATCCCTTGCATGAAAAACAAAGCAGCAGATGCCATGGAAACAATTGGGTCCTTGATCACTATGCCAGAATAGAGTGCACGGTGTGAGTTTCTTGTTGAGAATCTTACGGTCCCTGCCTATGACAAACCAAATTTTGAAATGGTGTGTGAAATTGCTGATCCCAATTCCCCATGGTACCGAGAAGTATATTCCTACCTTCACGATGGGCATACCCCACTTACTTTAACCCCCAACCAATGTAAAACATTCATTTTCCACACTTCCCGATACACAATCCTTGTTGATACCCTCTTCCAAAAGCATTTTGATGGAACTCTTTTAAGATGTATGAATTCTAATGAAGCACAAACATCCTTGGAGGAGGTACATCAAGTAATCTGTGGGGCTCACTCTAGTGAACTTACTTTGGCCAAAAAGTTGTTACACACTAGATATTATTGGCCTACTATGGAACAAGATGCCTACAATTATGTGAATAAGTGTGTGCCTTGTTAGCAGCACGACGATTTGATACACACTCCCTCCCAATCCCTCTAGCCCACCATCACCCCTTGGCCTTTTTCATTCTGGGATCTTGACCTCGTTGGCTAGATTTTCCCTAATTCTTCCAATGGCCATAAATACATTCTGGCTGCTACAGAGTACTTTACCAAGTGGGTTGAAGCTATTCCTCTCACCTACACTACTAGAAAACAAATTTCAAAGTTTATTTTGAACTATCTTATCTATTGCTATGGCATTCCTTAGGACATTGTTACTGATAATGGAGGACCTTTCAAGAACAAGGATGTCACAGATCTACGTAGGAAATTCATCATTACCCACCATAACTCTTCCAATTACTTTTCACAAAGCAATAGTCAAGATGAGGCTATGAATAAAACCATCCTCAGAATCGTCAAGAAAATAGTCGATGAAGCTGGCCGTGATTGGCACCTTCGCCTCAACCTTGCCCTTTGGGCTTACCACACCTCCATTTGAACCCCCATGAGAGCCACTCCCTTTTCCCTTGTTTACGGTACTGAGGCTATTCTACCCATTGAAATTGAGCTCCCTTCCCTCATAATTTCTCTCAAGAATCTATTGTTCGAAGAAGAATATAGAGTTTCTCGCTTGCAAGAGCTAGAAATCCTCGATGAGAGATGCCTCAATGTCGTAGACCACCTCCGCATGTATCAAAATTTCCTTTTCCTTCAGTTCAACAAAAGGATCAAGCCTCATCAGTTTGAGGTTGGTGATCTTGTCCTACAGCATAATATGAAGAACCTCTAGAACCATGAAAAGAAATGAAAGTTTGAGCCTAACTAGTTGGGGCCCTTCATCATCACAACAAAGTATGGTTCAAGCACCTATCAGATTGCATCACTAGAGGGAGATCCACTCCCTGATCCTATAAATATTGTACATCTCAAGTGCTTCTATGCTTGATTAGTTAGTAGTCCATTGTACAGCATTAATTTTAAAAAATCCAAAAAATCAGAAAAGCAGAAAATCCAAAAACATTCAAAAAAGAAAGCAAAAAAAAACAAAAAATCAAAAAATCAAAAAAAGCATAAAAAAATACAAAAGCTTGAAAAGAATATCAAAAAAGAGAAAGAGAAATAAATCCTTCCATCTGTGAAAACCACTATGATGGCGCAATGGATAAGTACCATGGTGAAAACCTATTTCAGGCACCATGTGTAGTCAGATCCACCATCAGTTTCCACCATTTGTCTATATAGCTTGCATCACCTTTCATAATAAGCATCACTACCCATATCTGTACAGGTAGTTCTTTGACCATCTTTCTACTTTTGCAATAAAAATTCCCGCATGACTGAGCTTACCAAATCAAATACTGAACTTTGTTCTAGACACAGTGATCGCAAATGTTTTACACCAAATTAGCAAACAGATTGACTTTCTTATTATCATTCTATCCACAAGCAATTTCCAACAAATTCCCATTTTTTATCAATCAATCTTTGGCCCATCAGGATGCATCCTTTCGGTGTCGACTATTCTATCAATCCTCACATCAAAATTGTTCATGGCAAGAAATTTTGGACTAAATGACCCCTTGGTCAGGATGCCTTTTATTGATTTTATTTTGTGTTTTACTATGTTCTTATCATGATAGCCTTGATCTTTTATATCTTGGTTTGTTATGGTGAGTATATGGTGAAATACGTGTCATTTATGGTATGATCTGCTTGTCATAGTTTTTTAGTGCATCTATGTTTTGATATTCGGTTATGACTATGTATGCCTCACTGGGGGTAGGATTCATGCATCTCAAATCCCTCAAAAGATCTGGATGTACTGCATCCCCTCATGAGTAACATTTCATAAGATCCATCATACCTGATATCTTTCATTTTTGTTCCTAACAACCTATTTGTCTGAGAGTCTTGTCCATGCAAAGGAACCAAGTCACCTGTGTTTTCTAGCACATGGTGCATAACTCCTTTTGTAATATCAAACTAGGGTGTGCTCTCCAGCATTAACATAGTATCAATCCCACTATCATCATGTAGTTAGTCTTTGCATTGTAGTTAGGTCATATTGCATTATGATTTTGCTCTTGGCAAAGGTTTCTATTTATCCCCCCTATCCAGTCACCTAAGTGATTTTATCAGACCTATTTGATACACACAAAAATAGTGTCCTCATATATCTCATATTGCATCCATGCATTACCAGTATCATTATTCATTTAGTTCATTAATCATTATTCATTATCAGTTGCCTTGTTCATTTTAGTTCATTAATCATGATTCATTCCTAGTTGCATTGTTCATTTAGTTCATTACTCATTTTGCATTGTTACTCCATTCATTAATCATTATTCCTTAGCGTTTAGTTTATCATTCATTCATTTAGTTGCATTGTTACTTCATTTTACTCATTATTTAGTACCATTGCATATAATTACATTTCATTCATTTAGTTGCATTGATAAAATCTGTAACATTTTTTAGGATTCATTCATTTTAGATTCATTTCACAAATCATATTTACATTTATGCATCATCACATTACATCCATACATGACAACATATATCCATCTATAAACATTACAACATCACATTTATAGATATATCTGCATCTCATCCTTGCATCACAAATACGTCAGTATCATCATACATATATTCATCTCATCCTACATATCATTCATAAATATCATATAATATATGTAATATAACACCGTAGAGCATCCATAGATCCTGCATAAACATCACATCATATCCATAGCATCATAAAAGTTCATATATCAAAGTCCAATAGTCCCAAAATAGTCCATGTATATATATCAAAATTGTCAAGTATCATACATAATGTGTCAAAAATGTGTATCAAAGGATGGTCTAAGAAGAATCATGATGGTGACCGAGATGGTCCTGCACCACTACTGGGATGTAGAAGTAACCCCACTGATCCCTGTGAGCCATGTCTGGTGCTCTCTGTTTGAGCTCTCTCTGTGTAATCTGGTTGTCGTGACCCCTCTAGTACTACACCATAATACAGTCCCATGTAATATGTAGCCTCTCAGCCTCTCCATCCTGTCTCCCTCTATGCCTCCATGGCATCTTCCATCATTTGTCCAACTCCCACAACCCTACCTGCTAGACGCGCTATATTATGGTCTGCCCTGTAATCCTCTACACGTCTCCATGCTAGATCTCACTATGTCGTAAGAGCTTCTATCTATTTTGACATCACTGCCAGCTCCTCATCACGATCCTCATGCTCCTTAATGATAGTAAACTCTCTGATGTCCACCCAAGCCTGTAAAATATCTAGTTCTCTCTGAGCACTGTCCCCTCGAGTAGTCTCTACTATCATCTCTCCCTGTACTCAGGCTACCTCTATCTATAGGCTGCTGGCTATGGCCTGTGCTATAGCTAATAATCCCTGCAGCTTCTAGATCTTTGGCTTTGCGCTCACCTTAGTCACCTGAGATGTCGCTAACAAGCTCTGTACCCTGCCTAGCTTAGTCCAAAGACTGTCCCGCTCTGTTGTTACTGTATCATGGATATCCTGGGCTACATAGCCTATTGGTGGTACTTTTCCCTCTCCCAGTGGCCCCTATGGCCCATGTCTCTATGGTAGATCCTACCCCTGTACCTATACATCAGGAGCAATGGGTGGCTGCCCTCTTATGGGTATCTGTACCTGTTCCCTCTGCCTCAGTGCTGCAACCCTAGACCGGACTCTCCTCCCTCTAGCCCCTACATCTCCTCCCTCCTCGTCATCATCCCCATCCTATCCTCCTCCATCCCCTCTAACCCTTGGTTTCTCATCCTCTGACTCTTGGCACTATCAGTCTAATAGGTCTATGTGTCGCCCACCACTGAGCATATGTTGGCACTACACTTGCATCCTGTAATGACTCTCAGGCTCTAATCCATGGGACCTCTATCATCCCCATAAAAGATGCTCATGCTATGCGGGGATTAACCCCCATGCCCCAGATACTCCCAACCTCTTGGGTCACCAACGGATGTGGGAACCCATTTGGCATTGCCTCCTGAATCTGTCCCATCTGCCTCCGTACCCTAGATAGCATGTACCTAGATATCATAAGCTTTCCTAACAATCATCCAGCAGTCAGTCTGCACAAATCTCATATAGTAAAAGTCATAGAACTCATCCTCAGTGTATCCATCCTATTGTGGGATCTCATGACAAAAGGCCTCGCACCCCGCATAGGGTGCCCATAGTATATCCCCCATCTCATCCAATTGTCATCACCAGTAACCCACTGAATCTATGGCCTCTATTGATGTTTGTAGCTTCGATCAGATAAAATGAATGAGATATTAATATTATGAGAATAGATTAACTTATGCATATCAATATATACGATAATAATAATAGATATTATTATTATTATATTTATTAATATATTTACATACAATCATAATTGATAAAAATAATCTATTATCATATTATTAATAAAATTAACTATTGAAATGGATTTGATCGAATGACATTATATTATTCATTATATAAATATCTGAATTGATAATATTGTTATATTATTCTATATTATATA
>MU223822.1:562237-607673 GCA_018584345.1 Thuja plicata | reverse complement strand
TCATTTTGAATCTAGATATTACATCTTAGGATCATAATGGAATGAATCTTAGTTTAGACTTTGCATATCATACTAGTTTAATCATTGAATCTTCATCATAGTGTAGTCTTGCATATGCAATCATGGTGAGAACTTGAGACAAGTTTTCAATACTTCTTTCTTGAGTTTTTCATTCATCTTAATCATTTAGTTTGCATTCATAGATCAAAGTGGGATTAGTATATTGTGTTGGGAGGGTACACCCACACACCTCTCTAAGAGAAAATCAACAAGGCATTGGGTGCCCTTGTTTAGCTCATCTAAGGTCATGATGGAATCCTTGTTTTAAAGTATGTTTAGACATGTTAGTATGTTTAGACATGTTAGTATGTTTATTTGATTTATATCTCTAATATTTTCATGTCTGAGCATGCTCCCAACAGGTAGGTTTCCAGCATGTACAGAGAGGATCGATTTTAGCAATGAGATTAACCTTGTGTACCAACATATAATAACATAGTTTTTGGGAAGAAAAAACTACTCTGAGACATGCTCATTCAATTAAGCTATAATTAAGTTCATATTCGACCAAGGTTCTGCTAAGAGACTAGATTGCCTTTTCTTTTCCATCTTTATTTTATTGAGCCATTAATACCCCTAAAGAGCAATTTGTTGCTGAAATATACAAGAGTAAAGGCTTATCTTTGATAGGTGGCATAAGCATAGGTGGATTCACCAATTATGACTTCAATAAGGAGAAAGTTTCCTCACATTGTGCATCCCACTTAAAAACTATGTCTTTGTGTAATAGTTTAGTAAAAGAATGGCATTTTTCCTCTAATTGAGATATGAATCTTCTTATAGATTGCAACTTCCCTTGAAATGACCTCCTTTGACTTATGTTCTTTGGTGCTTCCATCTCTATGATAGCTTGAGCTTTCTCAAGATCAACTTCTATTTCTTTTTTCGACACTATGTATCCCAACAATTTTCCAAATTGTCCCCCAAATGCAAACTTTTTAAGATTTAACCTAACTTTGAAGTGTTCTAGCCTTGTGAAAATATTTTCAAGGATTGGTAGATGATATTTACTTTCATGTGATTTAGCTAATATATCATCTACATATTCTTCAAGAAATATATGCATCATGTCATAAAAAATTGTGGTCATTTCCCTTTGATAGGTAGCTCCAGCATTTTTAAGGCCGAAGGGCACGACATTCCAACAAAATGTACCCCAAGGGCATGTGAAGGTTGTTTTATCTCTATCTTCTAGTGCTATCTTAATCTAGTTATATCCGCTAAATCCATCAATAAGGAAGAACATAGAATGTTCCACTTTTAAATCCATTATAACATCAATGCTTGGTAATCAAAAATCATCCTTTGGACATGCTAGATTGAGATCCAAAAAATCTGTACACACCCTGATTGATTTTTAATGTTTTATGACTGGTACAATGTTAGATATTCGTTCAACATAGGCTATGACCCTTATGAAACTAACTTTTAATAATTTCTCCAATTTTGCTTTTACTAATAAAGCCACGTGGGGATGCATCTTCCTTATCTTTTGTTTGATTGGATTAACACTAGGTATAACATTGAGATGATGCATAATAAAACTTGGATTTAGACCTAGCATATCTGCATAAGAGCATGCAAAATTAACTTTCTTTTATGTGAAGAATTGGATGAAATCTTTCCTTTTTCTGAAGTTAGTGAGGTTGTAAGGTAGATGAACTTGGGTTATGATTCAGTTCCAATGTTGACCTTCTTTGTAGGTTCAATCAATATGGGAGATCTTTCTTCATCCTGTTCTAGAAAGGTGTCCAATCTCTCTTCCTTAGGTGCCAAAGTTGGGTTTTCACCTTCGAAAACATCCTTTATTTTTACTTTTTTGGTTCTAGTACTGCCACATTATGGTTATCACCACTAGACCAATTCATTTTTTACTTCTTTTCTTTTTTCCCTTTGGATTAAGAGATTTTCCACCTTCTTCCATTGCTATTCTTTGATCAAATTCATTGGTGAAAGATGGTTCAACCACATTTAGGTATAGAGCCACAAAAGTATGATTGGTAAAATAAAGTGTGTCATTTAACTTGGATAGGTCCCAATCAATTAGTTCAGGTTAGATAAGGGATAAAGGTTCATCACATAAATTTGTATCCATGGGTTTTAAGGACATGAATTCATTATGAGGTCCATACATTATATCACTTAAATCAATGACATGAGCTTTCTCAAGGTGTTCCATAGAACTTGGATTGAAATTGTCCTCACTCAAGTCATCTTAGGTTTCTTGTGGATAAAAATATTGTGGATCAAACCTAATGTTTGATTCTATCAACCATGAAGGTACCCATGATTTACCCACCCAAGGAGTTCCATTTGATTCTTCTCTTAAATCTGATTCTTAATAATTGTTTGGATCTTGATTAGAACTTGATCCTTGATCAACACTTGGTTGTTTATTTGGACTAGATGTAGGAGCATAGGTATGAATTACATCCACTTGTCATGAAAAGAAGCCTCAAATTATGAATTACATTCATATTTGGAGGAGTCATATTCACTTTTTGAATTTAGCATATGATGCAAGGAGGGCCAGTAGGAGGGGCCTGAGGCTCACCCAACTACCAAGCCACCTTGCAGAACCAATGTGGAAGCCAAACCACACAGTGAGAGAAGAAAACATAGAGATCATTTATATTAACTTGATCAAAATCATTACATGCTGGGATGTAAGGCCTTCCTAGTTTTGGCCATATATCCAATGAATTACAATAAGATCTTCATAACACAGAGATCACAGACCTTAGATCTCAATATCTAAACATTTGCTTTCTTGCTCTAAGAATAATACCTAAACTAAGAACGTACAACCAAATATATACAAGAGTCCAACAAGGAATTCGGTGCTCAAATCCATAAGAGAGACCCATATTTAGGTCCACATAGATCCCAATGAGAGATCCCAAATCAATTAAGCCATCATAATTAACTAAAGAAGTCAGCCAAAGATCCAATTTCTAAAATAAGCATCTTGAGTAGATGAACACCAAAAATCAGCAACCGTCGGTAAAGCATACTCGAGGAATAGAAAACCCATCAGTAAGGAAATCACCAAAACCCATTGGTAAATTATGATCAATAAATAGAAGGCAAACATGCCCAAGCAATAGAACCTGAGCGATAGAGACAAGCATGCCCGACTAGCAGAACCCGAGCAACAAAGATCAAACTAAAGAACTAAAGCAAACATATTTTTGGTTGTGCAGGATTGCCAATGGCCCAAGATGCTCCTACATCAAAAGCCTGGGGTTACAAGAAATTATTCTCCAAAACATGTGTCAAGTCCAACCTTAAATGAATCCAACTTAGATTGAGAAATCCAAGATGAGTCCTCAATTAGTCTATTCTTCCACTTTACCAGATACTCCATGTATTCCTTTCCTCTTGTACTTCTGCCAATTCTCTATTTCAGAATATTTTCAACTTCCTCTATCTACTTCTTAGGATAATCACTTGGTATTGTCACTTCTTCATCAAGTTCATGATACTCATACAAGTCTAAAATATTGAATATATGTGATATATCCATGTCATCAGGTAATTCAACTTCATAAGCATTTCCACTGTCAAATCTTCTCAGTATTTTGCAAGGACCAAATTTCTTCATCTTCAGTTTACCATATGTTCCCATAGGAAATATTCCTTTCTTGAAATGAACCATAATTGCATCACCAAATTCAAATTTTTTATGTCTTCTTGATCTGTCTGCACTATTTTTGTACTTCTGATTACTTTTCCCCAGCTTCTATTTTGCATCTTCATGCAATGTCTTCATAAATTCTGCAAATTCTTCTACTTCAGCACTTCTTTTCTCTTCTCCAACAATATCTCTCAATTTTGATATACCTCTTAGTTGTGTGCCATGAACAATCTAAAAAGGTGTCTTTCAAGTACTTCCGTTAACTGAACTATTGTATGCAAATTCTGCTTGTGCTAACATCAAATCCTAATTGCTTGGTGTGTCTCCAACTAATCATCTCAACAAATTACCCAAACTTCGGTTTACAAACTCTGTTTTTCTATCAGTCTGTGGATGAAATGTAGAGCTAAAATTCAAATCAGTATCCAACTTCTTCCAAAGTGTTCTCAAAAAATAGCTAACAAACTTACTATCTTGGTCAGAGATGATACTCTTCGGTAATCCATGCAATCTGAAAATTTCCTTAAAGAAAAGATCTACTATGTGTACTGCATCTGATTTTTTCTTACATGGTATGAAATGTGTCATCTTAGAGAATCTATCCACAACAACAAATATAGAATCATTACCTCTTGTTGTCCTAGGTAAGCCAAGAACAAAATCCATGTTGATATCACTCCTAGGTTTCTCAGGAATAGTAATTGGTGTATACAAACTAGTATTTTGACTCACTCCTTTTGTAACTTGACAAACTCCACAGCTTCTTACAAATTTCTAAACATCCTTATATAACTAAGGCCAAAAATACCTCTCCTTTAGCAAACTCAATGTTTTATCAATACCAAAGTGTCCATCCAATCCACTTCTATGTTTTCCTTAATCAAACTAGTTCTCATTGATCCTCTTGGTATACACAACTGAATAATTTGAACAACATATCTTCCTAAATGAAATATTCTGCATACTTACTTTATTTTTTTTAATTAGGTCCTCTGCACACTCTCCACTGCTCTAAAAAATCAGGATCACTTTCATACAAATTCTTCATGTCATCAAAACCAAGAACTTCAATTCTCATTTCAGTCAACAAAGATCTTCTTCTACTCAATGCATCAGCAACTCTATTATAAACTCCACTCTTATTGTTAATCACAAATTTAAAGCTCTGTAAATACTCTACCCATTTCATATGTCTTTGATTCAACTTATTTTGACTACTCAGATATTGTAAATCCTTATGATCAGTATACAACACAAATTCATTTGGCATAAAATAATGTCTCCACTTCTTCATAGCTTGTACAATAGCATAGAACTCTTGATCATAGATAGAATATTTCCTTTTTGCATCATTCAAATTTTCACTAAAGAAAGCAACAGGTTTACCTTCTTGAGTCAACACAACTCCAATTGCACTTCCACTTGCATCACATTCAACTTGAAATACCTTATTGAAATTAGGTAAGGCTAACACAAGTGATTTGGAAACCTTCAGCTTTAAAGCTTCAAAACTCTTATCATCTCCATGTGTCCATTTGAATTCTCTTTTGTCTCCTCTCATTGTCTTAGTCATAGCATTACAAATAGAACTGAAATTTTTGATAAACTTCCTGTAAAAACTTTCCAACCCATGAAACGATCTTACCTCGGTGACATTTTTAGGTGTAGCCCAACTCAATATGGCTTCAACCTTCTCCAGATCCATCTTCAAACCATTAGCTCAAATCATAAATCCCAAATACACAAGCTCTTCTTTCATGAAGGAACATTTCTTCAGATTTATCATCAACTTTTCCTCTTTCAATCTCTGCAACACTTGTCTTATATGCATCAAATTCTCTTCTCTAGTCTTACAGAATATCACAATATCATCCAAGTATACAATCACACACTTATTCAAGAATTTCTTTAGAACTTCACTCATTAGTCTCATAAATGTACTCGATGCATTAGTTAAACCAAAGGGCATAACAAACCACTCATACAAACCTTCCTTTGTCTTGAAAGAAGTCTTACATTCATCACCTTCTCTAATTCTGATATGATGATATCCACTTTTCAAATCAATTTTGGAAAAATATCTTTCTCCACTCAAACAATCCATAATGTCATTCATTCTCGGTATAGGAAACCTATACTTTACTGTGATCTTGTTAATTGCTCTGGAATCAGTGCACATTCTCCATTCTTTATTCTTCTTAGGTGCCAAAATAGTAGGTACTGCACATGGAATCAAAATTTCCTGGATCAAACCTTTGTTCAACAATTCATGAACTTGTCGGTTAAGCTCTTCATTCTCATTCGATGTTAACCGATGTGCTGCTTTGTTCGGTAAACTAGCTCTAGGAATCATATCTATATAATGACTAATATATCTCAATGGTGGAAAATCATCATGTGCATTATCTAAAATTATCTCCTTTTGCTCAGTGAGAAACTTTCCAACTTCTGTAGTAATTTCTTCTTCTATATTCTTAATTGGTTTGTTAGGAATCAAAGCATAACAAATATAATCTCTTTTCAAGTCCTTCACAAACTGTTTACCTTTCATCAGACAAACTTTCACAGATGTGCATAACTCATCAACAGATTCTTCAACAAAAGGAAACAAAATTTGCTTCTTACCATCAACCCAAATGGAATATCTATTCAATCTTCCATCATGTATAGCATGTCTATCATATTTCCAAGTTCTACCCAACAAAATATGACAACAATCCACAGGCATAATTTCACACAACACCTTATCATAATACTTTCCAATTTTTAGATTCACAAAACATTGTTCACTCACCATGAATGTATGATCATACTTGATTCATGAAATCTGATATGGCTTTGGGTGTTTCATCATTTCCAACTGTAACTTTGGAACCATTTCCTCAAATGCCAGATTCTCTGAGCTTCCACTGTCAACAATCACCTTCCAAACTTTATCTACAACTCTATATCTATTCTTGAACAAAATTTTCTTGGTTGGATCTTTCTTATCCTTCTCACTCCATATTATCCTTTAGATCATGAAATTTCCTTCCTTTTCAGCTTCATTTGGTGACTCCTCTTGCACTAATGCATTTTTTCTACTACTACCACCTTTCTTTCTTGCATGTGTACATTCAAAGTATTTATGTCCTTCTTCACCACAATTGTAACAAGTAACTTAGAATCCTTTCCTTCTATAACCACCTCAAGAATAATTACCTCTTCCTTGCTATGAATTTCCACCTTTCCATTCATTCTTTCCTTTGTCTTGAGATGTGTCTAAAATTGATTTGTTTGGTTCAGATCTACTATTCTCACCATGAGATCTACCTCTTCCTCTAGGGAGTTTACCTCCTCTACCTCTTTGTCTTTGTTCATATCTTTTGTTCAACTTTCCATCATCTTTTAGGGAAAATTGATATGCCTCCTTAATTCCTTCCATCTTGATCAAGCTGATCTCATCTTGTATGAAAATTCTCAATCCATTTAGGTATCTTGCAGTTCTCTCCACTTCATCCTCAACATTTCCAGATCTGATGTCCAATCTATAGAATTCCTTAGTGTAGTCCTTTACTGATTTGTCTTTCTTTTTTAGACTTTGCATTTGTCAGATTAGGTTAATCTGATAATCACAAGGTATAAATTTTCCTTTCAATTTGTTTACCATCTTGTCCCATACCTTCATTTTATCTTTACCTTTCTTCTTCCGATCCAATTGTAGATGTTCCCACCATAGGGATGTGTGACCTTTCAATTTTGTGCTTGAAATCTTCACCTTCTTATCCTTTGCCACATTTTCATATTCAAAATACTTTTCCATCTCTATTATCCAGTCAACTAATTCATGAAAATCCAATTTTCCACTATACTCAGGAGTATTGAACTAAGGTGTGGATTTCAAACTTGTCAAGGCTCTCAGGAATTGTTCTTCTTCCTGATTGATCATAGGTGCAGGTGCAGCTTCACCATGAGCCTCTTCAATTTCATCATCACTAACATCATCAAGATGTCTTCCCCTACGTTGGGCTATCTCAGTAGCTTCCAATCTATCAGCCATATGTCTAAGCATATCAGCTAGACCTAGATCTTCATTTCTTCTCCCATGAACCATCTTGAATCCCTCTATGGTTTTCAGTCAAATCGCAATCTACTACCCCATAACAATACCAACTATGGTTTGGGTTTCAAGAAGGAACTAGATCTCACCATGCTCTAATACCACCTAACACAAGGAGGGCTAGTAGGAGGGGCCTGAGGCTCACCCAACTACTAAGCCATCTTGCATAACCAATGTGGAAGCCAAACCACATAGTGAGAGAAGAAAACACATAGATCATTTATATTAACTTGATCAAAATCATTACATGTCGGGCTTTAAGGCATTCTCAATTTTAGTCATATATCCAATGAATTACAATAAGATCTTCATACAATAGAGATCACAGACCTTCGATCTCAATATCTAAACATTTGCTTTCTTTCTCTAAGAATGATACCTAAACTAAGAACATACAACCAAATATATACAAGAGTCCAACAAGGAAGTCAGTGCTCAAATCCATAAGAGAGACCTAGATTTAGGTCCACATAGATCCCAATGAGAGATCCCAAATCAATTAAGCCATCAAAATTAACTGAAGAATTCGCCCAAAGGTCCAATTTCCAAAATAAGCATCTCAGGAAGACAAACACCAAAAATTAGCAACCGTCAATAAAGCATACCCGAGTAATAGAAAACCCATTAATAAGGGCATCACCAAATCCCGTCGATAAAGTATGACCGAGCAACAAAAGACAAACATGCCTGAGCAATAGAACCCAGGTGACAGAGACAAGCATGCCTGAGTAACAAAACCCGAGCGATAGAGATCAAACTAAAGAACTAAAGAAAACATCTTTTTGGTTGTGTAGGATTTCCAATGACCCAAGATGCTCCTACATTAGCATATGGATGTGTTCATAGGATTGGATCATTTCCTTGTTCTTGATATCCTATTCCAAATTTTTCATCTTTAGATCTCCAAGAGGTTGTATGGGTTCTAAAAATCCTTTATTCCTTATTCCCAAAGGTCCTCTTCCTTTATATCCCATTTTTCGCATGATTTTAAAACCTTTTCCATATTGATCGGTTTGAATGCTAACATGTTGAACCCTTTCGGTATAAGAAATTGAAGTCTCATCCTCTTTATAAAGCCACTTCAACACTTCATTGTCTTCTTCTTCTATGGATGAGGGATCACTTGCTCTTACAAAATGGGCATTTTACTTTTCCATAGAATGAGCACTAGATGGTCGTCCATATGATTTTGGAGAAGTAGGTAAATCAAACAATGACACAAAATACTCTCCTACCCCTTTTTGATTGATTTTGCACAATTTTTCAAAGTTGTGCATCAATTTCTTCATATTTGAGAGTGTGTCACTTTGGCTTATTATTTTTTAATTCTATAAGATTGTAAATTTTCCTCCTCTTGATGTGATGCACTTACATTAGTATTTGTGGTACCTTCATCTACAAAACTAACTTTCTCTTTAGCCTGAGTTGATGTAGACGGGTTAGTTTTGTCTTGACTTGAGTTAGCACTCAAAGTTGGGCTAAGAATTTTTTCTTTGATTTCTTCATTGGATGTACTTTATGTATCCCCTTCACTATTATGTGGAATAAATGACTCATTCACTGGTTTAACAATGTGACAATATTGAAATGGACTTGAGTCTCTACTTATAGTGATTTCTTCCCCCATGTACGGGAACTTAATGCATTGATGGTAAGTTGAAGGTAACACTTGCATTTCATGAATCCACGGTCTCCCTAGCAAGATGTTATAAGTTAATTTGATGTCCATCACTTGGAAAATAGTATCCTTTTGAAATGGTCCCACTTGGATGGGAAAAATCACCATTCCTTTAGAAGATCTCCCTTCATCATCATAAGCTTTAATGGTAATCTTCTTTCTTGGATCCACAGCTTCTTTGAAAACTCCTAAGGCTTTGACTAGACTTAATTTATAAATTTTCAAACTAACTCCATCGTCAATAAGTGCTCTTTTGACATGGTGTTTGTGTATCAAAACCTCTATATGCATTGGGATATTTTGGGGATGATTGATGGAGATATCATCCTATCAAAAAAGGACAAGAAATGAGGTGTTATGAGGTGACCAACCATGTTTTGAAATATATTTACATCCAAGTTATCAGGAACATTGGTTTCCACAAGAGCCCTTTCTAAAATATCCTTATGGTTTGGTGAAAGTTTTAATAGTTCCAAGATTGAAATTTGTGTCGGTGTTTTTTGTAATTGGTCCCAAAGGTTGTATTGGCTTGAAGTGGAAGATATTTGATTTGGAACAATATTCTTAGGGGTAGTTCCTTGTAAAGTTATCCTTGATGCTTGCCCCTTAGTAACAACATTAGAGGTTTCTTTGGATGGTTTATCTTGTACTAAAATAACATTGATAGTATTCTCATGTCCCGATAAGGAATTGATAACATTATCATAGATATGTGCAAAGTTGACTTTGTCATTTCCTCTATTGTTGTTATGATTATTATTTGAATATTCTCCCTTCTCATGATTAAATAAAGGAGTTTTAAAGGCCATATGATATTCATTATTTTTAGGCCCTTCCACTTTAATCACAATTTCATCTATTAAATCTTGGACCACGTGTTTTAACCTCATACACATATTGGTTTAATGTCCTTTGTTTCGATGGTATTCACAATGATGGGTGTCATTCCACCATGAGGGTTTAACTTATGGTTCATATGGTCTTGATTATGGTAGAACAATAAATTATTGGAAATGAGAGTCCTTAAAGAATTATCAAGAGGTTCACCCATGGGTGTGAACTTCCTTCTTGGTGATGGGCTAAGAATGGTTTTGGTTTATTGGCTTCTTGATTATTCGACAAGTTTTTGTTATTGAATGAGATATTTTCTGATTGGTTCACATTTTTTTCTTGTTTAGATCCTCTTGTGAGGTTGAAAGGAGTATCTTTTAAGTTGTTTTCTTCAACAAATCCATCATTAACTAGGCCCTTGTTGGTATTCTTTAACCAAAACTAATTGTTGTTAGGATGAGCCTGATTAGTGTTGTTGGAATATTGTGATTGTTAGGAAAATTCTTATTTTCCTTGTAGAGTTTGATTTATCCACTTTTTAATAATACTTCCTCCATTTTAACCCCATTTTCAATAACATCTTCACAATTATGTGGACATTGAAATCTTAACCGCTATTTCATTTATGTGTTTAAACTATTCATGAAAATGTCCATATTTTACTTTTCTGACACACTTTGAGGATATCAAGAAAATATCGCTCTCCATATTTGTAAGAAGACCAAGAATGCTTCTCCATCTATTTGTCTGATATTACATAAGTTAATCATGGTGACCTCATGTTTGATGTTATATGAATAAGGAGTCACAAATTTTGAGGCTAACTCTGCAAATGTTTGAATGCCTGAGGGTAGCTTCAAGAACCATTCCATCCCTGGTCCTCCAAGACTTCTTGGGAATAATTTCATTAAATAGGTGGTATTGTGCATGTATTTCAATCTTAATGCACAAGATTCCCTTAAGTGATATTGTGGATCATATGCTCCTTCATACTTATCATATTTAGGAAAGACCACATTTGAAGGGAATGGTACCATAATTAAAGTCTTATCAAAAGGAAACAGGCATATAGCTTTGATTGAGAATGGATTTGGAGCCACCATTTTCTTCATGTTATCCAATTGAATTTGGAAAAGTTTGAATTGTTTATTCATTATTGCAATTGTATTTTTGTCTTCTTCATTCTTCTTTATATTAGTCATATCATAATCATGGGGGAGCTTTACCCCTGCTTGAGCTAGGTCAAAGAAATACTTCTCCCTATCTCTCTCTAGGATTTTCTCCATGATTTTCATAAAGAAAGGACTTTGGTCCACTTTATTTATTCTCTCTTTGGTGGCCTCTTCATCTTGATGGCCCCTATTTCTTCCACCATTTATTTTATTTCCTCCATTATTAATATCATTACCTCCCTCATTATTTCCATTGTTATTTACATTAGTGTCTCCACCATTTTGATTTTCATCATGGGAATTGGTGGCTTAATTAACATGATTGATGAGGTTAGGGTCTGTAAATCCATAGGTAAATTCCAATGTGATTGGTTCTACATCCTTTTTGATTTCAAGAGGTTTTTGTGAGTAAGCCAATGTTCACTTGGAAAGGGTATTTCTTGTCTAAAATAAGTTTTGTCTTATTTTAAGGTTGCCTTGACGTACTGATATCTTGTAAAAACAAGCATTAACATGAAGTGAATATCTTTAAAATCACCCTTTTGATTAATCCCTTTTTAAATTTTCTTAGCACTTTCTTAACACCTTGAATTATATGGGATTTGATCTATCTGTTGCACTAGACAGGAAGTATTCTGAAAAGGGTGTCCAAAAATGATCTTAAAATTTTCTAAAAGACCCAGGAGATACTCAATGTTTTAGTGTCTCATTCTGTACACGTTAGTACAAATCTAATACGCACTACTTTAATGTTTGTATGTGCTCACTAGAAAATGATACACGCTATTTGACTATTTAGGTACGTTACCTTATGCTTTGCATGTGTTAAAACAAGGTTGTACACATTACTTCTCTATTCACAGGTGGTAAAAGTATGTTTATATGCATAATCATAAGGTAATAGATATTGAATTGCTTGGGTATTGTAATTAATTTCCACATTAAAATATCAAATCAATCATACAAGTGCTATGTAGTCGCAATGCACGATTTAGGCTATTAACCCTGTGATTCCAGGCATTTGATATTTTTTCCCTCTAAATTTTTAAACGTAATGAGGTTTTTTTTTTGAAGTGGTTGGAATAGATTGGCTTAATCTAAATTCCCACATTGGGTCATTCACTCTCATCATCCTCGAAAAGGAAAATCTCAGGAGACATGCCCACTAAAGATCTATCATGTTCATTTTAAAGCAAGAAATGAAATGAATAGGTAGGTTTGGGAGTTTGATTCACCCAAAAGGGTAAACAACATATCCCTAATACTTTTTTCACTTCCAAACAAAATGAACAATATTTATTCTAGCCTCTTAATCTAAGGGATTTGAAATGTGTATGGCTTTTTGATTCACTAAAAGAGTGAAGAGCATATACCTAGCACTTATCTTCCACAAACAAGGAGGTTTAAATTTAGTATTTGGTTGATTTCTTAGGTCCTTCTCATCTCAAATTTGGCATATAAATGCTTTAATTCGTGACTTGAAGTTCATTTTCTAATTAATGATAGATGTTAACTTTAAATTGCCACAATTTAAGCAATTGTAAAAGGTTCAAGATCTCACCTTTTTGAAGCTAGCTAGGCTTAATTTATTTTTGCTTTTCAATTTCACTCAGCTAGTGGCGATCGTTCCAGCTCCTTTGCATCCTCTTATTAAAAGGTTAGTCCAACACAACTCAAGAAAAATGAGGATAAAAATTAAATTGAAAGAAATTGCTCAAGTTAGTTGAAAAAAATAAAATATGGCGATTAGATAGGAGCATCAAAAGAGGTATTATCCAATTCAAAATAAGGCATGTTGAAGAATGATTGATATAAATTAATGATTCTCCAATACCTATGCATACTCTCTTTTTCTAAAAATTCTTGATAAAAAGTCTTAGCCAATTTCACCTTATTCCACCTTTTGATTGCTCTTCTTTCTTTTGCCTTCTTATAGTAGCCTGGTTTACGCACCTTCCTATGGATTGACATAGGCAAAACAACAAGAAATTATCCTTAAATTTGTTGGTTTTTATTTTAATTTGCAGAATGAAAGGCAGTGTTATGCGCTACTTTATGAGTGCCTACGCACTACTTTACTATTACTACGCTACTACTTAATTACTAAGCACCATTTAACTGATATAGTGCACTAGTTTACTATTAAATGTGCTAAAATAAGTATTGTAAGCATTAGAAAAATCCTAAAAAGTGTCACTTCTGGTTGTACATGTGTTGAACTTTAGGTAGCACGCGCTATTTCAATGACAAATGCAATGAAAGAATGTGAGACATAAGATAGAAGAATATTTGTATACGTCATTTGGCCCTGTAAAGGCATCAACATTCACCTCATACACATCACTTCACCTATAAATTGCAAATTTATGCAAGAAAAACACACTTAAACACACCAAAACTTCATGAAAATGTTAGAAATGAGGCTTAGAGCCCCATGGTGGGTGCCATTTGTATATATAAGAATATCTTCATGAGATTAGTTTTTTGTTTATCATTCAACTTTGAAATCTAACAATTTAAGCTAATTGAATTGAAACATGAACAATGAGCATCTCATGGCTCTCTATCTAGGTAAGATAATAGTATGCTCTTAGCTTAAACATCCATTAATGACAGTCGTAGGTTGAGAAATGATGATATTAAGCCCTATTTAGCTCAAATTATACTAAATGCTTCAATATTGATCACTATTATGCAAATTATATAATGCAAATGCTATGAACTCAATATCATTTGCATATAGTGATGATGCTTTTCTCATGAATGTGTGTGTTCTTTGTTTGCTCTTAAAATGGATTCTATTTAAAGGATTTCCCAAGGGTAGGGGGTAGAGTTGATTTGATCGTGATTAGGGTTTAGTTGAGTCAAGGGTTTCAAAAGGTGAGACAAGGTGACAAAAGGAGTGGTGAGGATAGAAAATCCTAAATGAGTGGTGAGGATAGCAAAGTTTGGAGTGATCCATGTGCTCTCAATCCTTTCTTCTTATTGGCTATTTGATTCCTTTTCCCCTTTGTTGAAAGAAATTAGGATTTAATTAATTCAACCAATTTAATTAAATTAGCCATGTAAGGGGATTTGATGGGTTGAATTTGATTTATTTAATTGAACTATATAACTATTTTATTTTATCAATTACATAGTTTAATCAATCCCTTTTGGCTTAAATTTAATTAATTGATAGATTTGTTAATTAATCTATTATGTTGACTTGATTTGACCCCTCTTGACTTTGGTTGACCATGTTGATTTTGGTTGACCAATTTAGGGTGTCTACAATATGATCGATTATGCTCATTGGATGTGTTATAATGTATGTAGTACATGTTGTCTTATCTGGTTGCTAATGTGATATCTCCAATTATACTAACATCTTGTATCATATTACTGTCATATGTTGGTTGGTTCATTCATGTATCATGAATACAAACTCTTTGTGAGATGTATCTTGTTGCTTCTTCTCATCATGTATCTTTCTCTTATCATTATATCTTGAATGTTATCCTTATGTTTATGCTTATGTAAGTTATAGTACCATTTGAAACTATCTATGCTCTGATTTAATGTGATAGCTTAGCACTCTATTCCCCCTGTATGATGGATGATAAAGATTATGACCCCTTCTTGTAGGTGTATAGCCTTGAGATGATAAATTAGATCGTAGGTTGATGAATGCAGTTGGCCGCTTTGGTGAAGGGTGAAGGATATATCTCCAATGTTATAATGCCAACATGAAATCCAATCCTAAGATGATATGCAACCTACAACACGAGTCTAGTCACTGATTCCTTTAGCCAGTTTGTCATCATCGAGCATTTGGGACATCGGAGTCAATACAACCCTTACTGGTGCCACTGTGACCATAAGGATACGAGTATGACTTTCATCAGATAAAATGTGGAAAACCAATGTAAGCATCGAGGTACTAAAGCGGACATGACCTGAACATTGTTTCCAATTGATATTGCAAGGGTACATCAGCATCGAGGCATACAAAGTTGAGATAACCACAAGTGTGATGTTTCATAAAAAAATAGAGAAATAAAAATCAAGGAGATAGTTCCAACCTCACCTTGGTGTGAAAATAAATGGAGTCAAGGTATGTGAGGCTTTTCCACCATAATGTGGATGCTCTTATCACAAATAACTAGTTTATTTGACATTTTAGGATCATCAAGACTACACCAACAAGCAACAATCAAAGAAAAATTCTTTCCCCCAATTGTGAATCTCTAGTCCTTGTTAGACATACTTGAGTGAATTAGGAAATAATATAAGCATAAAGCATTGATAACATACAAATTCAAGAAAATGTTCAACATACCTTCAGCAAGTTTTGAGCATTAGATGTTTGTTTGGGTAGGGTGTAGAGAAAAAACATTGTTGTTGTGAGTGCATAGTGTTGAGAAATGTAGTTGTGCACATGATTTTTACTAATCCATTATTAAGGTGCATGATGTGTTAGCCAATGTGTGTTGAGAAACATAGATGTGTCCAAATAGGTAGTGTTAAGAAAAATCATTGATTAGGGTGTTGAGAAACACCATTGTGTCAGTGAAAAACTATCCATCAGGAAGGACTAAGATACTGACTCTGGTTTGGTTCATGTGACTGATCAAATTGGAATGCTTTCCCCCAGCAACAAACGATATGCCAGGATCCAAAGAAAAATAAATTCCAATCCATGATTGCATTATGCGGAACAACTGAAGGATATGGGGTCACAAAGATAGCTTTTGCAGGCCAGATAGCCAAGCTACGTATTGATAGATAGAGTGATAATTACAAGTGATGCATATTTTCTAGGTTTTCAACACTTGGCTTGATTTCTATTTTTTCTACCAAGGCGCCTGTTTACTAGGTTTTCACCGAGGCACATTTTTATATATATTTTTCATTTTTTTTGTATTTTTTCATTTTTTGGGGTTTTTGTATTTTTAATCTTTTTTAATTTTTTTGTTGTATTATCGAGGTGCCTATTGTTATTTTTTCACCAAGATAATCACTTTTAGGATTTTTTCCATTTTTTATGATTTTTCTTCTTTATGTTGTTTGGAATTTTTTTGAGGATCATTTTCTTTTTACAAGAACTTCACGTTTTGAGAATTTCTTGATGTAGAACTTTTTCAGGTGGATTGTAATGATAGGATCAAGAAGAAGATCCCTTTTTGGAGTAGACAGTTGATAGGATCATAACCAAATGTTGTAGTGATTATGAAGGGACCCAACTAGTTGGGTTCAAATTTTCCTTTATGTTCTCTATTTTGCTGATTCTTTTGATTTTCTTGAAGAACAAGGTCACCAACCTAAATTTCTCTATGTCACACTTTCTTGTCGTAACTTCTAGACATTCTTTTATGATGAACCCTTAGATGGTCAAATGATTTTTTTCTTCATTCATCAAGTAGTTCTAGCTCATGGATTCTAAAAATTCTGCGATCCTCATCAGTGATGAGTCCTTGAAGAGAGATTCAGAGCGATGGAATATCAGTTTCAATTGGTAGTACTTCTTCAGAGCCATATAATAATGCAAATGGTGTTGCTCATGTACATGATTTGTAAGACCATAAAGATGGATTCAATTGGAGATGCTAATCCTTTCCTAATTTTTTCACTATTCATGTAACATTTTTTAGTATGGTCTTGTTTGATGCTTCATCTTGTCCATTCCCTTATCGGTGGTAGATAAAGGAACAATGTTGAGTGATATGAAACTGCTCACAGAGTTCTTTCATGTCTTTTTTTTTTAATTTCCCCCATTGGTAGTCATAATTGATGAGGGTATACCATATCTACAGATGATGTAGTTAAGGATAAACATAGATACTTATTTTCAGGTTGCTTTGATAAGTGAGACCGATTCAACCCACTTTGTGAAGTACTTATTGGTCATGATGATGAACTTGTGTCCACTAGACAATGAGGGATATTACTGGCTGATCAAGTCAAAGGCCCAATGTTGAAATGGCCAGTGGGTGATAAAAGGTAAGATATCTAGAGCAGGAGCAGGGATCAAGTTACCATGTAGTTGACATTTCTTGCAAGTTTTGGCATAATGAATAGCATCTTATTCCATGGGAGGATAGTAAT
Source organism: Thuja plicata (assembly GCA_018584345.1). Lineage (NCBI taxonomy): Eukaryota > Viridiplantae > Streptophyta > Pinopsida > Cupressales > Cupressaceae > Thuja > Thuja plicata. The sequence goes on along the minus strand of MU223822.1, from coordinate 590,109 downwards.
ACCCAACCCTCAGAAGTTTCTTAGCTAGCGAGAGAGCATTTGAGTGAGCTCTGCAAATACCTTCATTTACTTCTTTTAATGATCTTTCAGACTCTTCATGTTCTAGACACCTAAGGAGAGAGTCATATAGACCTTGTCGAAACAATTCATTAGCGATAACTACCTAACGCGATGCATTTCTAATGAGGTTCCTCTTTTCATTTCTAGGTAAGCCTTCAGGGATAGCTTGGTCTTTCAGGTAGGCATAAATTTGGCTATATCGAGAGGACTCATGGATGGCTAAAGTATAGATTAACTTGGATGTAGGTAAATCATAAGATGGAAAAATGATTTCTTCCACTAAGAAATCATAGAAAAATTGATTTTCTTCTAACCGCATCATAGAAGCTAGAGTAGCCATGACATTGACTAATTTGTTGTCTGACGTCAAAATTTGTTGGAATGTTATAAAGACAAAATATTTCTTAAGGTCATTGACCATTCTTTTATACAACATTGGTTTCTCATCTTTAGTTTGGTATTCTTCATTGATTTGATTGATTACTAGCTGAGAGTCTCCATAAATATGCATTTCCATGATTTTACATTCAATTGTCATCTTCAAGCCATTTTCTATTGCTTCATATTCAACTACATTATTTGTGTAGGGAAACATCATCTTATAAGATTAGGTAATATTGTATCCTTTTGGAGCAATGAATAGTATACCTGTGCCTGACCCTTGTTGAGTGAAGGATCCATTAAAGAACATTTTCCATGGGTGCTCTGTTAGGTGTAAAATAGCTTCATCAAGGAACATAATTGTCAATGATTGGGTATCTTATAGTGGTCCATCAACCAAGTGATCAAATAGTTATTGGCCCTTACAAGATTTTTTATCTGTATACTCAATGTCGAACTCTCCAAGGATCATCACCCACTTTTCTAATCTTTCGATCATAGTTACCTTATTCAATAAATACTTTAGCAAAATGATCTTCACAATAAGCTTTACAGAGTGAGCTAGTATGTAATGCCTAAATTTTTGTGAAGTAATAAAACTTCCACACAATATTTTTCTATTGTCGTATAGTTGAGTTCATAGGAAAATAGAGTTTGACTAATATAATATATAGCCCTTTCTTTCATGTTTCATCTTGTTGCACCCATAGAGCTCCTAGAGATGTAGTTATTGCTGAGATGTAAAGTAAAAAGGGTTTCCCCTGAATTGGTGCCATAAGAATAGGAGGATTAGCCAAGTATCTCATGATATGTTTAAAATGTTGTTCGCACGCTTCATCCCATTTGAAAGTAACTCTTTTATTTATCATTTTTGTTAAGGATTGAGTGTTGTCTGCTAATTGTGAGATAAACCTCCTGATTGACTGGAGCATACCCTATAGTGTCCTTATCTGGCTAATGTTATTAGGTGGTGGCATTTGTGTGATAGCTTTGACTTTGGCTAGATTGATTTTAATTCCTTTTGTTGAGAGAATGTATCCTAAAGGTTTTCTAGAGGTGACACCAAAGACACTTTTTTGGATTTAGCCTTAATTTGAATTGTTCCATTTGATTGAAGATCATCTCTAGATTTTACAAGTGTGTGTTCCTTGTTGATTTAGCTAATCTATCATCTACGTATTCCTCTATGTTATTATGCATCATATCATGAAAGATGGTATTCATGGATCTCTTATAAGCAGCACCAATGTTCTTTAAGTTGAATGATATTACATTCCAGCAGAAGGTACCCCATGCAGAGGTAAAAATTGTTTTCTCTTGATCTTCAGGTGCAATTTTGATTTCGTTATAGACGAGAATCCATCCATAATAGAGTATATCTCATAACCTACTATCAATTCCATGATCATATCAATGTTAGGAAGGGGAAAACCATCCTTGGGACATGCCTTATGTAAATCTCAAAAGTTGGTACACACACAGATTGATTTATCAGGTTTAGACACTGGTATTTTGTTGGATATCCATTATGCATAATGAATAGCTCGAATAAATCTTGCTTAAAGTAACTTTCCCAATTCAACCTTGACAAGTAGTGCCACAAGGGGGTGTTGTTGACAAGACTTTGTGACCGTCTCTGCCAATAGAGATAAGTTGTCATGGGGTACCGGGTACTAGAGTTCTGGCCAACTCTACCTATAGAGGTTTATTGCAGAATGAGTTCTCCTAGCCTCCAAGCACCTGGTAGTCGGGTCTCAATGGTGCGGGGGTGCTAAGTTGGGCATGTGACTATTGTTTGAGGGGATAGATGGTTTTTACTCATCATTTTCAGGGATTTTAAAAGGGGTGAGGTTTCCTGCAAGCATCTTAAACTTACCAAAGAAATTACAAAAGATAGACCTGAGTTAGAATATATTTCTACTTATAGTCATGCAATACATTTCAAACATCAATAATACTCCAATGCAAGAAAATAAAACTAAATACCGGATACATTAAGAATCAACAATTCTTACACATCCAGTAGCAAAGGGGGGTAAGATTATTAAATTAATTTCAAAACACCAGAGCAAAGGACGTAAGAAAAAATAAAGCACAAAAGGTATTCGTTAACTTCGGAGATTAGAGAAACACAAAAAATTGGCCACAAGTTGTTCTTCTTTCTTTTATTAACTTGAAATGGTTCTAGCATCACCAGCGAGTACATTCAAGGCTCCAAGGGAGAATTAAGCTACAGACTGAAAGTAAACTTCTAACTACTATTTTCTATTGCTATTTCTATTGGACAGAGAAATCATCAATTTTTCCAACCCTTGGTAAGGCATTGGTCTTATTATTTATAGACAGACTTGACCTAATTTACATGTACAGTTGGTGAATAAAATACATTATATGTGGCCGGTACCACCAGCACCACTTATAATCATCTCGAGATGCACAACCTTCTAAAAAGATAGAAGAAGCAGAAAGGGAATAAATCAAGAAGAATCAGCCTAGAAAAGAGGGTCATAGTACTTATAGAAGAAACTTTCTTATTCCAATAACATAGGCCATACGCCTCATCAATGCTAATTGTGGCTCCCTGTCTTCGAGGTGCGTCAGGTAGTTAATGCAGGAGCAGCACCTTGGGGGAATAAGAAGACGTCTGTTAGAACCATCCCATCTGTCAGACCTATCACTTTTTGGATCACCTACACTCTAACCCTTATTAATTTTTGACAGTAATTGGTCGGCACCAGAGAACCTTGACACAAATTTATGCAAAAGAATACAAAACTAGGACCCAAAATTCTGGAGTCCGAGAGCTTACACTCAAAGAATCAAATCTTCAAAACTTTTCCCTACTGGAAAAAACATCTGAATACTAGAAGACTTTACTTCTCTTTAAATTTCCAGAATATATCCAAAATCTAGAGAATTCCCTCCTCATCAATCTCTTTGATGCAATCCTAGTGGTCATTGGCTGCCTCCAACTGATCAACCAAATATCTGGCACCTTCTTTGAATTCTAAAGCCACCTTCACTGCATCATGGGCCTGGAGCACCATACGGGTGAGACACGACATCTTCGCTCCATCAAAATCTCTGGGGGTCCAAAATCGTGACTCCATTATCTCATCAAATTTTCTCAAAACAAAATCGATTGGAGCGCATGTCTCGGTACTGAAGGGATCGACTGTCAAAACCCTTGTAACAAATGTCGCATATGAATTTAAATAATTTTGAATCACTGGGACTTTACCATTAATGGCCGCTACCATTTTCTTGCATGTCTCAACTTTAAGAACAAGTCTGGAGTGTCAGGCCCGGAGGTACCCAAAATCTTCATCCCCTAAAATTTTTGTCTCTGTGACGGCCTCTTCCCTAAAATTCATTATTTCTTCTAATTCACTCCTCCAATCTTTGTATTTCTTTATCTCCCCCTCCCACTGGGTTATGATGTCATTTACTTAGCCCAACGCATTACTGGCCTAGTGAAGGTCCAGGAGTGTGGCTATCAGGAAATGCCTTATGGCTCCTTCCTGCTCAGTCACCCAATCATCTACTGCCTACGCTTTCTTCTTCATGGTTGTCGGTGAGTCTATGTTACCCTGCAGAAGTGATGTCCCAGATGTGGAAGCCTCCAGAGGAATCACAGGTGATGGCTACGTCAGTTCTGCAAGAAGCCTGAGGAGATTATCATTCGTCTCTTTTGCCTCCTTTAGCTTCTGGGATTTATTATCGTACCAGGCCTTGGTTTCCTGAATGGCTTCTCTTAATAGGTTCAATTCCCCTATTTTTCTCTCCTCCCTATAGGTACCTCTATGATGGTGTATTTTGCAGCACCTGTTGTTGCCTCTTCTACATCTGGGGGAGGCATCGCTACTACTATGACAATATTTCCTCCCAGATCAGTCTGAATGGTATGGAGGGTCTGGGCCTTTTTAGGCTTTTGAGCCTCTTGATTCTTGGCCATCATCTTAGCCAAAGAGAGAGGGACTCTTGTTTCCACTAGGTCCTTTCTCTTTTTGGATTCCACCAACCATTGTGGCGGCGGGGGAGGTCTTATTACTAGGTCCTAGACACTTGGGTCCTCTTCGAGGGTGAGTTGTGCTTCCCTGGCTTCTGTAGTCTTTGTGGACTCCTTTTCTTTTTCCCTGGGGTTTCCCAGTTCTCCCACTTTAGTGGTATCTATATCTGTATTTCTGGGGTTCTCCCCCACATTCTATTGCTGCTGAATTTCTTTGGCGTTCTCTACTGGGACATTCTCCTTCGAGGGCCTATTTTTTGGAGGGGGTGAAGGTGTCAGACCTGGATATGACTGTTGCACTACAGAGACTACCTTGCCAAATGTTGTATCCTAGGGTACTTGATCACCTACGATGTCTGGAGGTGTTTAGAGTGTGACAACTCAGGGTACAGTTGTTCTCGAAGGTCCATTTTCCCCAACCATAGTCAGTTTCTCATCTTGTATCTACCGTCCTTCTGTCTTGGTCCCCGGGACCAGAGTTTCTTCCACACTTGGTGTGCTTTCTTGTTCTTTCTCCTGAGATTCTTCCTTTAGGGAAACCTCTTTTTCTTTTCTTTCCCCCTCTCTGGGGACATTCTCTACCTCTTGTGCGGAAATCTCTACTACCGCCCTCTCTACATCCTCCTGCAAATTCACTAGGTCATCGGTCTAGAAGATGTTATCAAAACTATCATGGGGAGAAAAAGCCTCTAGATGATGTTCTACTTCGGGGGAGGAAGGGATGAGCTCCACAGGAATATTATCTGATTGTCCAAGACTTGCATCTATGCTCAGTGGAGGATTATCTACCCTCTGCTTCCTTTTCCTTGTTTACAGCGGGACCCTGGCATCCAAAATAGTTGTACCCTTATCCTCTATCTCTACTGCCCAGCTCATAAGTGTTGCAAGTGAAGGGGAGCCTGCAGGAAGGGTAGAGCCCATTGGAGTGACCATGAGACCGAGGGAAAGCCTTGCACTGATTTTTTCGCTTAGCTGTCGGGATGACTCAAGCTGAGCATGAAGTTGTTCCATTATTGGGGCTGGAACTGAGGATTTGACTGGGGTCAGGGTGCTCTCCTTTGATTTCCCCTTATCTTTACTTTGTCTTGTTGTCCCAGAGCCAGAAGTGGATCCCTGCAAAACTGGACCATCTCAACGGGCGCTCTTTCTACATACCCATGAAAAATATTCATGACTCTAATTTATCACATCCTTGGTGATATCTTCTATCATCAAAACCTCTGGGGTGTCCCAATCCACCGAAGGGAGAGCCATTTTTTCAATCCCCTTTGATTTATATTCTAGCTCCTCCACGGGCCTAGTATCTAAGAATTCCATTGGAAAGGTCTGGGGATCCATACCCTTCATCATTGCCTTGGTCATCCTCTAATAGTGTCACCTTCGAACATCAAAGTCATCTTGGAAATCTTCCCAAAAATCATCAATGTGAGGCTCATGGGGTGCTGACGCCCAGGGTAATGCCGCATTTATTTTTCCCAGCAGATCAAAATTGACCTGCGCCAAGTAGAATTCTGCAAGCCCCTGACTCTTTAATTTATTATCAGCTTCTTTGGCCACTGCAAGGCTGCAAGTATAATTCCCGCAAGTGATCAGGAAGGGGATGGTGGTAACCTTATTGACCACATAAAATGTATGGACCTACAAAATTTGTTTGCAATACTCCATCAAAATAATCATATCCTCACAGTGTTTGGGCAATAGGTAGGGCTTGCCAGAGAACCCGATCACCCAAATGTATGAATGTTGTTGAAATTGAATAAAATAATGGTCGTATAAACTCACCAAGGTCATGGCCTCCTTTGACAGTCGGTAACCAGCATCCCGAGTGGGTATCAAAATGTTGTAGTAAATGAAAGTATCATTTACCTGACAAAAATTAGGGAAGCTGGCTTCCCATTGAATCTGGGGAAAATGATCCCACAGAACACTTTGGTCGGGCCCCATCCCAAGGACACCTACTATGAATAAACCCCAAATTTTGAGTCTTTGTTGTCCCAGTGCCCACAAAACATATGAGGTCATGTGGAACTTCAATGTTTGTCTGACCTTGTTTAGTTGGAAGTCCACATGATTGGAAACAATAGTTTCCCAATCAAAATTTTTCCCATTGGTGGTTATGTCGTACAAAAAGTAATACATCTAGGCTGAGAAATATTGGACATGTGGTTCCTTGAAGACCCAGCATAGGAAGATGATCCCCGCTTGTATGCTTTCTTTGAAATCCACGCGGGAGATCTCCAACTTCATCTTCTTGTAATATTTCTTTAGCGTCTTCAGCCAATGGGCATTAAGGTGTTGTCAGGCCACCTATTGGACTTTGTTGAATTCTTCTAGTGACGCAGCCTAGGAGATGACAATAGAATTAGCAAACTGGGGAATTCCCAGCCCTGAAGAAAAAGTTGCAGTGTCAAGAGACACTAGGGGCGTTGGGTAGCCCATTGGAAGGGAAGAAACAAGTATAATAGCCCAGATAGTTGTGTTGTAGTGCTCTGCTAGAGTGAGAATCGGCTCTGAGGACTGCATGGAGCAAGGGAAGAAAGCGGCCTTGATTATGCTAGAGACGACCATGTTCTTGGCCATGTTGTCTCTGGCAGAACACTAAGTGAACATTGTCCTAACCAGGCCCTGTAATTCACCCCACAGTCTGACCTTTATGTCAATGATCAGCTACAATTTGGAATCCACCTTGGATCCCATGATGACACCCTCCCTTATATATTTCACAGTGAGTGGGAATTTTTCCAGTGCCTTCTCGGCCCTTGTCTTAGTGACTTCCCTTGTTGAAGTGGATGGAAGTTCTGGACTTGCATGAGGGGAAGGTATCTCTGACATGTTTCTTGATGGGTTTTTGAAAGCCTGCAAGATCAGACAACTGTTAATACATATAATAAAATATAAAAAACTCTCAAGTTCCAGAGATTTCATCACCATTTCGCACCTATCTTCAAAAAGATGTTAGTTGACATCAAATCCCAGAAATGCAATAAACAAAATAATTTACTTCAGATTTGATCAAAACCCCAGGGTTCTAGGGATTCTGGTTTATGCGATAAATGAATTGAAGATTGTGGAAATACATGGAGCCCGAAGTCTAAAAAACTTACCATTAATTAAATGACCTAGCAATTGTTGTATTGGGCTGACGTGGGTTGTCACATGGTCATGCAATAAATAGAGTAATGGAATTAAATGCGATAGTTGTCTTAACACAAAGGGATTGAATGCCACTTGGGTTGGTTTTGAATGCCTGTGCATGGGGAATTAATCCCACCATGAATGCTAAAGTGACAGGGAGAGAGAAAGGTCACCACCTGAACAGGCGAGGTGACAAGGTCAAGTCTGGCGAACACTAGGCGGGTGAGCTCAAATTTGGTTAAACAACATAGAGGGAATGATGAGCTCACTATGGGATGGGTAGGACTCAAAGGAATGGATAGAATAGCACACAAATTTATAGGTGACTACAGAAACTACACACTACAAAAAATACTAGCAGGAAGCCAAAAAAAAAAGAATGTACAGACGCAAACAACCTGCGACTAACCTACCAGCCGCTACTCACAAATTTACAGAGACTTTACAATTACTTACACTATCTTACACTACACTATCCAAAACTACATAGAGGGAAAACAACCCTCTTATAGATTCATCCCACCAATGGGAGGCGACGATGAAGACCAGAAAATAAAGCAAACAAAGCAAAATGGAAAGAACAAAACAAAGGAACAAAATGCAAACCGAAAGGAAAGAGAAGGGCCAGAAGTAGAGCTACCTAAAACCAAGGATGCAAAAGGAAGGGCATGGGAGGTTCCCTAAAAAATGAATAGCTCTATAAACCATGAATGCACTAAAAACATTGTAGGATAGCTTGAACGTGCACAAGTCTAAACTTCAACTCACTATCAAGCACTCGAAGCCAATCACACTTAGCTCACTGTTAAACACAAAATTTGCTCTTAATTCGATCTGAAGGTAATTTATTCATAGTAAGTATAACAATGATAGGTGAAACTTAATTTATATCCCTTAGGTCAAAATGCATCATTCCCTTTCACAAATCCTAAGAAAAAGGAAAACCTCCAGACTTCGGGCCCAGGGATCCTTTGCGACCACACTCTCCAACTAAAGAGGAAGTAATGGCATAAGGATCATGGGGTCCAAAATTTGGCTGGCATGAAGGAAAAAAACACTCTAGGACCGCACCTTGGAGTGAAGAAAACCAAAAGGAAATGATAATAAAGGCCCCGTGGAGACAAAGGCCGGAGGAAACAAAAGGAGACCGAAAAGAAAGAAAGGAAGCACCAAAAGAGAAAAGGGGGACCCAACATTTTTCCAAGAAAATTTAGGGATGGGTATGTAGGGAATAACAAATAGCAACTCATTGGGATGAATGCCTTAGTGCATTTGAGAATCACAGAATCTCTAGTTAGAAAAACTAGGAAAATCATTACCTGAAGCATTCCACTTGCAAGGCGCGGGGTGTCTAAGAAAATCTAACTCGCCATGATTCAATCCTTAGATCTCTTGTCAGCTATTAAGTGTGTGCTTTGGAAGAAAATCAAGCTAATGAATTCCAGGAGAAACAGAGAGATGGCACTGAGTGCATCAGACCAAAATTGCTATATCATGAACAATCCTCTGGATCCCATAATTCTCTATTCTCCAGTTTCCTTCTCTTTTTTTTTGAAGATGGGGGAAGGTGGTACTCCTTTCACCATGAACATTAAGCTTAGTTAATTTTCATGGTGCTACTTATTTCACCTTGCCATCAATTTTGATTTACTCAATGTGAGAGACCTTTCGAGCCCAAGAATTCTTTTGATTTTTTAGATATGGCCAATAATCAGTGTAACCACTCTACTCTCAAAGACCATACGATTACTTTCTCCTTATGATTTCCCGTTAACTAATGTCAAGAATTTTGGGATGTGAATCCGATGAAGATTTCCCATAACCTTTTACCATGTGTATAAAATAACTCTAGAGTGCAAACAGGTCTGACCATGCTAACAATAGATTCTGGATTAACCAAAATGCATAAGTTACCATTCTAGGGACTAGATGTCATGTGAAGCATACCTGTCTACAAGAAGGGAGAAACATGTTGGGAACCCAAAAAAGAAAGACATGCAAAGTGAAAAATAAACCAAAGACAAAACAAAACAAAGAAAGGAAAGTGGCTCCAGAGGGCTGCCAACTATTTACAAGGACAAAACACTCCCAAGGAGTGACGGAAAAATTTGTAGGCAGGGAAAATATACACATGATACAAATCTAGGGAAACTTACCTCCCACTTTACTTGAAGTAATGTTTGAGAAATTGTCCATTGACGGGTAGTGGAATGACTTCTCCAGTCATGGCATTGAGGTGATATGTGTTGGCCCCACAGATCTCTGAGATTAAGTAAGGTCTGAAACAGAGCCTTTGAACTTTAGTATGCTTTCCTTTCTTTTCTTGAGCTTTGTCCCACAAGAGCACTAGATCTAAAATCTGAAAGGCTTTATATTGGGCTCTTCTATCGAACCAACATTTGACAACTGCTTGGTGATGCACAAAATGTTCCAGTGCCACATCTCTTTGTTCTTCCATTCTCACCAGGTTGAAGAGGCAAACCTCCATAATGTTATCTCGGGTGTTAAATTCTTGTATGAACTCTAAGATAGGGATTTGTAAGTTTATCGCGAACATAGGACTCTGGCCATAAACCAGGTGAAATGGAGAAGTTCCCATGGATGCCTTAATTCTGATGCAATCTTAACAAAGGGCGAACCTGAGTTTCTAGTGCCAGTCTCAGGGATTCTTTTCTAGCAAATGTTTGATCACTTCCAGCAGATTCTTATTGGTGGATTCGGCAACGTCGTTACCCTGGGGATAATAGTTGAAAATTTTAATATGATCTTTCTCTAATAGGTCCATTCTAGAAGTTGTGCTAAAGAAAATGTCAGACCATTGTCACATATGATATCAAAAGGCATTTTGAATCTTGTGACGATGTTCTCTTCCAAGAACGTGATGACTACATCTGCAGTATTGTTTCTGCATGGGATTTCCTCAAACAACCAGGTGCAGTAGTCAGTAGCAATTAAAATATACCGGTGTTTGGCAGATGAGTTAGGTTTTATTTCTCTAATAAAATCAAATTCCCATTGGGTGAAGGGTCAAACCTCAAAGACCGACTGTAAAGGCGTTGTCGAGTTCCACTTGCGAGAAGCGGCGGTTTGATAGGTATGGCACTTCCTTACATGGGCATGCACGTATTTGAAGATAAAGGGCCAATAATATCTAGCCTGGAGAATTTGTTGGGTAGTGGCATCAGCTGAGCCATGCCTAGTCCCATACTACCCATGGAATTCCTCTATCATCTTGGTCGCTTGGTCTGGAGGTAAATTCCCTCAAAATTCCTTCAAAAAAGCATCCCATTTTTTATCATGAAGTGTACACTTTTCAGTCGCAAGGTGTGACATTTGTTAGGAGGGAGTCCCTTCAGGCACTTGTTATTGATTAATAGATACACCAAATCGGTATACCATGGATCTTGAGTAATGGAATCCACAGTGTAAGTCTGGCATTGTATGTTTGGAGTGGCCTCTACCATTGCTTTACATAGCCCTTGGCCTCAGACTATTTTCATTGGTTTCATTTCAAGATTGTATTCCTAGAGGATGGCCATCCATTTCCCCTGGCATTCACCCAGTTCACTTTGTAGCAATAAATATTTTATAGCTTGGTACGGGATAATGGCATGCACTTTTCTCTGAAGAATGTAATGCCAGAATTTCTTTACGGCCTGGACTAAAGAAAAGGCCTACTTTTCCAATGGTTTGTACCAAACTTTGGCATTCTTAAAGGGGGAGCTCATGAAAGTAATAGGTCATTCTTCTCCCTCAACTTTTTGGGTTAAAATTGTAGTGGCAGAGTGTGGTGAAGTGAAGGAATAAATGTGGAATGGGAGGGAATAGTCCAGACTTGCCAAGACCAGGGTCTCCACTATAGTCTTCTTGATTTGATAAAATGCTCACTTCACTTTGAGGCTCCACTCAATGTTAGTATCTTTCTTCATCATATCATTGAGTGGTCTGACAATCTCGGCAAATCTGGTATTGAACCGCCGGACAAAATTTATCTTCCCGAAGAAAGATCTCATTTCCTTCTTACTGTCAGGAATTTTCAAATTTAGCAATGCTTCTACTCTCTCAGGGTCGATGGATATCCCTTTCTTAGAGATGATATGCCCAAGAAATTCCCCTTCAGTGACCCCAAATATACACTTCTTGGGGTTAAGGGAGATACCATACCAGTGACATCTCTCATAGATTTGGGCGAGGTGGGCGGAATGATCACGCATGTCCCGGGAAAATATTGTTAAATCATCCATGTAGATGATTATGCACCTATTGACCAAGCCTTCAAATGCAATGTCCATGACCTTTTGGAATGTGGCCCCAGCGTTAATTAGGCCAAAAGGCATTCCCTGGTATGAAAATGCCCCCCACTTGGTGGTGAACGTTGTTTTCATCCTATCTTCAAACTTAACCATGACTTGGTTATACCTGGAGTACCCATCCAGGAAGGACATCATTTGTGAACAATTTTCAATTTACAACACCTCGTCCAGTGAAGTTAGAGGGTGATCATCCTTCTTGGATGCTTTGTTTAGGTTGCATAAATCCACACACAGGCAAATCTCACCATTCTTTTTGCGCACGGGGACAAGGTTGGAAACCCATGTAGTATGTTGGATAGGAAAGATGATCCAGGTTGACAATAATTTCTGAACCTCCTGGTGGATCAGGGGTTCGACCAAAGGGTTTACCGGCCTCTATTTTTTCCAGAGAGGTTTGGCATCTGGTTTCAAGGGGATGGTATGTGTCATGATAGAGGTATCATAAGTCTTGAGATCTTCATACCCCCAGGAAATAACATCAATATATTCCCGAATAACCGCAAGAATCTTCTCCTTCTCCTCTGGGGAGGAGGTACCAATGTGGACAAACTTTTCTTCATCGGCTTTACCGATGTTAACCTTTTTCGTATTTTCCTCCTTTGAAGGAGGATGATATCTTGTCTTGGCCCTGAGGGTCTGAATCAAAGATTCATTCTAGGGTGACCATCCCCTTAGGAATGGTGTGGGTAGGTAGGTCAATGATCCCATCATCTTCTTCCCCTTTCCCGATATCATCATGATCGATTTCTTCCACGATATGATCTTCAAAGACACCAACATTTTCCATGAAGGCCAAATTGTGTTGGTCATGTTCAAAAACCTGAAAGTGTGTTATATTGTCTGGGATGGATAGGGTGGGGACCATTTCAATATAGAATCTCTGGAGCTGGGAACCAGTCATTGGCTTGAGGGTGTTGGCAGACACAGTGAGGGCATCTAGAAAATAATTACATTTCTAGGGGATAAGTTCAATGCAAAAAGCATCAAAATCTTCAATTAAGCTCCATGCCCAGTTGCGGTATGCGGCCAACCTTTTATAATGACATGTCTATTGGCTCTGGACCTATTTTACAATAGATTTGAATCACCCATTTCCCAAAGGTGGGTGATCCCTTTTCTCAAGGAAAATAGGAGTTTGAGGACCAAGGCATCGTACTCTATGACATTTTTGGTGTAGGAAAACTACAACCTATAGGATGCGAGGAAGGATTTCCCTCATGGGTTGATTAATTCCACTCTGGCCCCACAACCTTGTTTAGATGGGAACCCATCAAACTTCAGGATCCACAAATCATTGTCAATTTTATGGGGCTAAGGAAGTGAAGTGGCATTTGGACTGGGTTCAGGGTTGGGAGGTTTATCAGGCGATTCCTCCAGCTTGGATGGTGTGCAGGTGAGACTTTCCTCCAAATAATCTTCTGGTTTGGGTTCTTGGATGGGTGGCACCTCAAGTGTGCCAATGGGTGGATTACTTGGTCTAGGGAACCCAGCTTTATGCTTCTTCTCTTGGAGGTTGGTGATGTGATGGGTAGCTGCGGCAATACAAGGCCTACACTCCAGTTATGAATGTTTTTGGTAATGTGCCCAGCACCAAGTGTTGGTCAAGAAAGTGGCTAGAGTCACCATGCTACCTTGCAAGTCTACCTCACATTTCAGCTTTGCATCTAGATCTTGAATCCTCTGGGTGATTACGGGGTCCTCCTCAAGGATGAAATCAAAGGTTAGGATTTCAAGCGGTCGATATACCCCAAGCGAGGATTCAAAGAAAAGGATTTCACTTGCCTTCCCAACTTTGGTAAGGGCTTGTTTCATTCTAGGCTCGCTCTCTACTTGGATATGATTCAATTTCCCTTTCCAGGGGAGCCATGGGTGGGAGAAGTCTGTCGAGAAATACCCATTGATGGCCTTTGACCAATTTTGACTCAATAACATCATGTAGGTTTTGGGGATGTCAACCACCTAGATATCGATGATGCTTGATTTTTGGGGATCCTAGATGAGTTGAATCTAAACATTCTTCAGCTCACCAACCATTTTCACAATAGTATTGTCCAATTGTACTACTGCACCTTTGGAAGGTGTGGGAGCGAGTCTAATCTTCTTGCAGATGGACAAGGGCATGACATTACCCAAAGCACCAAAATCCACAAGGAGATTATAAATATTCTTCCCTTGTATTTTTAGGCCTAGCAGGAAGGGAGGATCTTCTATATTTCCCCAGAAGACTGTCGAGTTGGCATCATCTAAAGTGACAATCTTTGGTGGGTGACTGACAACTTTCAGGTTCCCTAAGAGCTTTAGGAGGGATTTCTTTTGCTCTGGACACTTAAGTAAAACCTCCATTAAGGTCATGGAGGTGGTGGTGTTCTCCAATGCCTTGGTGATATTGAACTACCCCTGGGTAAAGTTTGCTCCCGCCGGTCAGATCCCTAGCATGTTTAGGACCAAGTCCTTTCAGAGGGAGGGAATGATCATTTGTGTTAGAGTCCTGGGGGTGGTGTTCTTGGGAGGCATTGATGTATAGGATGGCCCTTTTCTAGCTTGACTCTGAGTGTTATATGGAGTCTGTGGATTGGTGAAGGCATTAGCCTCAAAGGCCAAAATAGATTCATCAAAGAACCCATGCAGATCAGGTTCCTCTTCATCCTCTCCGTCTGTCCCAAAGAAGATGTTCTCACACGTAAAAGAAGTGTGAGGGGGATCTGATGCAGAGGATTCTGGGGGAGTTGGATCAATAAGTTGTTGTCTTGCTAACTATGATATCTAGATGATCTTCTCTAGAGTGGCACAGTTCACCTTGGAATGCGAGTTATTATTGTGCAATCTACACCACGTGGTTAGCGGGTGGAATTTTGTAAGCTGCGCAGAATGACTAGGTCTAGCATCTCCCTGAGTGGCATTTTGATTTGCAGGGGGACCTCTGGTATTCATTTTATTATTCTATTGTTGTTGGTTGGGCTGGTACCCGTTGTTGTAGCTTTGACCCTCAAAATTGGTATTTTGTTGGCCTGATAAAATATTCCCTCTTTGGGAATTGGGGTTGTGGGGTGCAGAAGGCCCCACCTTCAACTGTCCCATGTTCATTGTCAAGGAGGACACCAATCTCTAGAGGGATTAAATCTCAGTGGATAGTTGGGCATTGGTGTCACGGTGTGATGGTTGGGGTGGTGAGTTACCTGGGAGAGCAGGAGCAGTTCCCGGAGTCGAGGATGACAATCCTTCGGCTACGGATGACTAGAAGAAAGGTACTCCGGAGGGTTGTGTCAAAGCTTGTTGCATCTGTTCTAGCTAGTTCCAGGGAATGTACTCTAGACCCAGGGTTGTCTGGGTTTGAGATGGGTAAACGTACCAGGCCTGTTGGTCTATTGGTGGTGGGCCCATGGCCATTGTTGGGGCACCCATTGTCAGATTGGGATTATATCCTCCAGCGTAAGAAGTTCCACTGGGTAACATGTTGAAGGGTACTCTTTGTCCAATTCTATCAAGGGCCTTACTCAAGCTGTAGAAAAACTCCAGGTCTAATTTGTAAACTTTTTCCAAGGTATCCCGGTCATTAGCGGCAGTAATTCTCCAAAGGAGAGTAGTGACAAAGGGGTCCATAGCATTGAGGTATGTCTAGATAGTCACATCGATGGATGGGATAAAAGGGCATGTGCACCGCTTCAAAGCCCATTGTAATTGATGATTGAAGGTAGTGAGGGGCTCATTTGGTTCCTTTATAATAGAAATGAACTAGCTGTGGGACCAAGCTGGGTCCACATGAATGCAAAAGGCTTCCAGAAATGCATCTTCCATATCTTGCCAAATATTGATGGAGTTGGCAGGCAAGTTCAAATACCATTTCAGCTCATTTTGTCCTAGGGACAGTGGGAACATTTGGGTTACAACATCTTTATGTTGTATCCGGTATCTATTCATGGCATCTTTATAGGCTTGGAGGTGTTCTTCTGCAGTTTGGGGACCTCGATGCTTGTATTTGGGGCAGATCTTCTCCGGGTGCAAAGGAAGATTGTTATTAGCATCAGGGAACTACCCCATTGGGGACTTGGTATTGTTAAAGTAGGTAGCCATCGGGCCTGTTTGGATTTGGCTTTGGTGAACTTGAGTCCCTGAGATTATCTGAGTGATTTGGGTATTCAGATGTGTGGTAGATCCCCAAGGAAAATTCAAAGGTTGTCTAGCTTGGTGGGTCCTTTTCCTTCAGATAGGAGGTCAGAGTTCTACAAAATCTCTAAGATCAGGGGTCGATTGGAGGATTCTTTCAAAGTATAAGTATGAGAATGACCCTATACCATAAAAATTTTGGTTCCTAAAACTACTTCTTGGGGAGCCCTTAGGTAGTGTAAAATCAAAATCTTCTGAGGGAGATGAGCTCATGCCCTCCTAGCACCAGTTTCTGTTGATGGGACTTTATGACCGGCTCTGCCAATAGAGATAAGTTGTCACTGGGTATTAGAGTACCAACCAACTCTACCTATAAATGTTTACTAGAGAATGAATTCTCCTAGCCTCCAAGCACTTGCTAGTCGGGTCTCAATGGTGTGGGGGAGCTAAGTAAGGCAGGTGACTGTTGTTTGAGGGGATAGCTGGTTTTTACTCATCATTTCAGGGGATTTCAAAAGGGGTGAGGTTTCCTATAAGCATCTTAAACTTACCAAATAAATTACAAAAGATGGACCATATATTTCTACTTATAGTCATGCGATACATATTCAAACATCAACAATACTACAATGCAGGAAAATAAAACTAAATACCGGATACACAAAGAATCAACAATTCTTACATATCCAGTAGAAAAGGGGGATAAGATTATTTAATTAACTGCAAAAAACCAGAGCAAAGGACATACGAAAACATACATCACAAAGCTATTCACTAACTTTAGAGATCATAGCAACACAGAATATTGGCCACAAGTTTTTCTTCTTTCTTTTATTAACTTGAAATGGTTCCAGCATCACTAGAGAGTACATTCATGGCTCCAAGGGAGCATTAAGCTACAGACTAAAAGTAAACTTCTAACTGCTATTTTCTATTTCTATTTCTATTGGATAGATAAATCATCAATTTTTCTGACCCTTGTTAAGGCATCGGTCTTATTATTTATAGACAGACTTGACCTAATTTACATGTACACTTGGTGAATAAAATACATTATTTATGGTCGGTACTACCTACACCACTTACAATCATCTCGAGATGCACAACATTCTAACAAGACAAAAGAAGAAGGGGAGAAATCAAGAAGAATCGGCCTAGAGAAGAGGGTCATAGTACTTATAGAAGAAACTTTCTTATTCCAGTAACTTAGGCCATACACCTCATCAATGCTAATTGCGGCTCCCTGTGTTCAATGCACACTAGGTAGTTAATGTGGGAATGGCACCTTAGGGGAATAAGAAGACATCTATCAGAACCATTCCATCTGTCAAACCTGTCACTATCTAGATCACCTACACTTTGACCCTTATTAATTGCTGACAGGAATCGGTCAACTCTGGAGAACCTTAACGCAAATTGCTACAAAAGAATACAAAATTGGGACCCAAAATTTTGGAGTCCGGGAGCTTACACACAAAGAATCAAATCTTTAAAACTTTGTCCTACTGGCTAAAACATCCAAAGACCGAAAGACTTTACTGCTCTTTACATTTCCAGAATATCTCCAAAATTTGGATAATTCCCAACCCATCAATCTCTTTAATGCAATCCCGGTGGTCATTAGCTGCCTCCAACTGATCGGCCAAATCTCTAGCACCTTCTTTGAATTCTAAAGCCACCTTCACTGCATCATAGGCCCAAAACACCATGCGGGTGAAACATGACATCTTTGCTCCATCAAAATCTCCAAGGGTCCAAAACCATGACTCTGTTATCTCATGAAATTTGCTCCAAAAAAAATCCACCAGAGCGCATGTCTCAGTGCTGAAGGGATCAACTGCCAAAACCCTTGTAACAAATGTCGCATATTAATTTAAAGAATTTCAAATCACTGGGACTTTACCCTTCATGGCCGCTACTAGTTGCTTTCATGTCTCAACTTTAAGACCAAGTCTAGAGTGTTGGGCCTGAAGGTACCCAAAATCTTCATCCCCCAAAATTCCCATCTCCATGACAGCCTCTTCCCCAAAATTCATTATTTCTTCTAATTCACTCCTCCATTCTTCATATTTCTCTATCTCTCCCTCTCACTAGGCAATGGCCATTTACTTGGCCCAAGGTGTTACTAGCCTCATGGAGGTCCAGGAGTGTGGCTGTCAAGAAATGCCTTACAGCTCCTACCTTCTCAGTCACCCAATCATCTACTACATGCACTTTCTTCTTCATGGCTCTCAGTGCATCTATGTCACCCTAAGGAAGCAGTTTCCTCGATATGGAATCCACTAGAGGAATTGTAGTCAATGGATGTGTCAGTTCTGCGAGAAGCCCAAGGAGATTTTCATTCATCTCTTTTGCCTCCTTTAGCTTATGGGCTTGCTTATCGTACCGAGCCTTGATTACCTGACTAGCTTCTCTTAACATGTTCAATTCCCCCTATTTGTCTCTCCTCCCTAGAGGTACCTATGTGATGGTGTATCATGCAACTCCTACTGCTACCTCTTCTACATTTGGGGGATGCATCGCTACTACTATGATGGTATATCCTCATGGACCAGTCTGAATGGTATGGAGGGTCTGGGCCATTTTAGGCTTTTGAACCTCTTGATTTTAAGTCATCATCTCGGCCAAAGAGAGAGGGACTCTTGCTGCCACTGGGGCCTTTCCCTTTCTGGATTCCCCCAACCACTGTGGCAGTGGGGGTAGTCTTATTGCTAGGTCCTGGACACTTGGGTCCTCTTCAGGGGTTCGATGTGCTTCACAACATCTATAATCTTTGTGGACTCCTTTTTGTTTTCCCTGAAGTTTCCCAGTTCTCCCACTTCAGTGGTATCTATATCTGTATTTCCTGGTTCTCCCACACATTATGTTTTTATTGAATTTCTTCAGAATTCTATGCCAGTACATTCTCCTCCAAGGGCTTATTTTCTAGAGTGGATGAAGGTGTCAGACCTGGATCTAATTATTGTGCTGCGGAGACCACCTATTCAAATGTCGTATTCTGGGGTACTTGATCACCTAGGGTGTCTGGAGGCATTTGGAGCATGACGATTGGGGCTATGGTTGTTCCCAAAGATCCAGTTTCCTAGCCATAGTTTGCTTCTCATCTTGTATCTACCTTCCTTCTATCTTGGTCCCCAAGATCGGCATTTCTTCTGCACTTGGTGTGCTTTCTTATTCTTTCTCTCAAGCTTCTTCCTCCAAGGAAACCTCTTTTTCTTGTCTTTCCCCCTCTGGGGACAATCTCTACCTCTTGTGCGGCAATATCTTCTACCACCCTCTCCATATCCTCCTACAGATTCACCAGGTCGTCAATCTGGAAGATGTCGTCAAAATTATCATGGGGAGGGGAAGCCTCCATATGATCTTCTACTTTGGGGAAGTAAGGAATAAGCTCCATGGGAATATTTCCCAATTATCCAGGACTTGCAGTTGTGCTTGGTGGAGGATTATCCGCCCTCTGCTTCCTTTTCCTTGTTTGCAGTGGGACCTCGACATCCAAAATAGTTGCACCCTTATCCTCTATCTCTACCGCCTGGCTCATAAGTGTTGCAAGTGAAGGGGATCCTACAGGAAGGGAAGATCCCACCGTAGCGACTGCGAGACCGAGGGAAAGCCTTGCGCTAATTATTTTTCTCAACTATCAGGATGACTCAATCTGAGCATGAAGTTGTTCCATTATTGGGGCTAGAACCAAGGATTGGACTGGGCTCGGGGTGCTCTCCTTTGATTTCCCCTTATCTCTTCTTTGTCTTTTTTTCCTGAAGCTAGAAGTGGATCCCCGCAAAACTGGACCATCTCAACAGGTGCTCTTTCTGTATACCCGTGAAAAATATTCATGACTCTGATTTATCACATCCTTGGTGATGTCTTCTATCATCAAAACTTCTGGGGTATCCCAATCCACCAGAGGGAGAGCCATTTTTCCCAAGTGGGTATCAAAATGTTGTAGTAAACAAAAGTATCATTTACCCCAAAAAAATTGGGGAAGCTAGCTTCCCATTGAATCTGGGGGAAATGATCCTGTATGAAAATTAGATGCCTACTTATATAAATGAAATACTACTATTGTAAAGCTAATAAATCTATCTAAATGCAACACAATGAAGATTATAAATGATCAAATGAAATTAAAACAAGTTTCCCTTCACTTACCCATTGTAGCTTGTCTCCTTTGTCCTTCTAGCCTTGATTTCTTGGATGTGTTGAGCTCTCAGATTCCCAATTGAAGCTCCTTGGCCAAGATGTCACCAAAGTGTGGAGATTGAGTGGATGTATGCAAAATGGCCTAAAGCTTGATTATGCAACTAATGGATAATGGAATGGTATGAAAATGCTTGGATGCTTGATTGCTTGATCTCTAGAATACTTGAATGATTATTTTCCTATTAGATCACAAAGGGAGAATGAGGCTCCTTTTATAGGATTTTGGAGGAACCAAGCCTAGGTGGCACAATCCTAGGGTGGAGATTGAAAGGTGGAAAATCCTAATGTTGTTATTGACTTGGTTGAATGGGTTGAGAGAAAGGGGGATGTAGTTGGAGTGTGAGAGAAAGAATAGGGAGGATGTTCCTCCTACATTGACATAGAGGAGAAAAAGGTGGAAGGGAAAGACACATGTCAAGTGTCTCACAAAGACCATTGAGAGGAAGGAGGAAGGACTTTTTCCTCATGAGGCCTCTTTGTACAAGTGTCCCATGAGTCACCTTGGACTCTTTGAGGCAGCTTAAGAAGCTCCTTAGGAATAGGGATTGCTTCTTGACTTAGTGTATGAGAAGATATGTGGTGATGAGACTAAGCCTTATGAGGCCACATAGCCCTTAGGAATAGGACATGTGTGGGTGAGGATAATGATTTATTAATAATTAATTATTTTAGCCAAGGTGATGTGTCAAGTGGCTAGGTCTATGAGGTGGACTAGGAGATTGAGTCATATTTAGTGATTGTGTAATTAATCACTTTAATGAGACTAATTTAGAATACTTAGGATAAGAAGAATAGACTATAGTGAATGTATCAAATAAATTGAATAATTTACTTAATAAATAGAAGAAATAAATATTAATTAAATAATAAATATTTAATTAATTCATCAAGTCAACATTAATAAATAATAAATATTTAATTAATTAATTAATTAATGAAGCCAATTTTTAGTGTATACATTTTGCCCCTCTTTGAAATAATGTGTTGGTCACATTGTTTCAAAGAAAAATCTAGTTTTTTGCCCTTGCCCTAGACATTGTTAACGAAGACGACCCATGCATGCCCCCTTGAGAGATTGATTGACAAAAGTTATGACTGTGTTGTTGTTGTTTTTTTGGTTTTTTTTTTTTGTTTTGGATTTTTCAATAAATCTCACGAAAAGAATCAGAAGAAATGTGAGGGAAACAGGGTGAAACGGAATGATATTGATGGGTAGGGTCCACACATCAAGAAAAATGGGTCCACATGCTATATATAGGGTCAAAGGGTCCACTATAGGATCATTATGCACACTTGTCGTTTGGAGATTGGAGCTTGGAGAGAGAGCTGAGTAGAACTGAGAAGATGTTGTTCCCCCTGTCAGATCACCGCTTTGAGAGAGTTAGATGGTTCTAGAGGCCACCAGATTCTGGAGAGCTAGTAGGTGATTCATCCTTCTTCGTGAATTTGATTCAATTTTTCATGTTCGATAGGATTTATAGCATGTTTTAGGGTAGATTAAATCATAGGTTAGGGTAGAAAATTTGGTTTTTTTAGGCAAAAAATGAATGCGCAATTGGAGCGCATGTATGCACAGCAACTAACCATGTTTGCGCAAAAACTGTGCATCCATTTGGGGATCCTGTGCATACATAGGATGTGAATTCTGATGTTGCATGTTTGTGTAGAAATGTTGTGCATATGTTAGATTTGCGCAAATGATAGGGGGTTCTGCACAAGTATTTTTCTATGTTGTGCATTTATGGCAAATGATAGAATGTAAATCGACAAGTCAATTAGGTCAAACTTGATATCGATAAGCTGATATGATCTGGTCGACATTTTATTTTGATCAATTTTTGTCAAGATAGGTAAAATTGTAGCATGGTCGCTAGTAAAATGTCTTGGTAGTAGATAATTGATAGAATTGTCTATTGATACATGTGATAAACATGTGTTCGATTGATAGATAGGATAGATAGATAGATCAGTTTGATCAAAACCTAATAGTTTGATATGTTGATTTTTAATGATAAGAGGACAAAACTGATGTCTTGATGTCATCGAAGAGGTATCCTATGACACAGAGTCTAAGATTGGCATTGTCAGAGACTGACAGAGTATTGATTGGGGTGACAGGCCTGTATCATGTGATTTACAGGCCTGAGATTCGGGCAAACCTGGGTATGCTGACTGCATTGGCAAAGAGATGGCACTCAAAGATGAGTACATTTCATCTTCCTATAGGAGAGATGACTATGACATTAGAGGATGTTTATCGCATCCTACGACTGCCTATCATAGGAGAGTTGGTACAGTACGATCGACACGGTGGTTTGGCTGAGTGTAGAGGAGTATTTGGTGATATGGATATAGATGAGCCAGAGATCAGCTAGGAGGATATGGTGGAGTTATATGAGCCACTACCGGTTGTGTTGGCTGGAGCGATCAGAGGATATGTATTTCCAGACCGGAGATCACATGGCTTTGAAGTTGGATGGGGCCTGACATTACAAAGGATGATGGACGAGTGGACCCATTTTTCTTAGGGGGTGCACTTGTTAGCGCAGTTGTATCATGATCTACATTAGGTAGTATATTAGAGGGGAGCCTCTTTATCAGCGAGTGTTACATTTCTCCATGTGTGGGCATGGGAGTAGATTGTCATTACATGACTGATAGCCTTGAGATTCTAAGGCACTAGGCAGCCATATATATTTCTTTATGCATCAATCCAATTGCAACGTAAGCTGGGATGATTGGAGTTTTGGAGATATACTTTTGATACTATTGATGTTGTAATCTGGAGACCCTACCTGAGGTGTGAGCCATGGGAGGAGGAGTATCAGCTTAGATACTACTTCGAGTCTTGATGGTTGATAGGGAGGACTCCCTTTATTATAGAGAGGCAGATGGGTAGTAGGGTCTTGCGATAGTTTGGAAGGATTTAAGGGATACCGTAGGGGGTGATGGAGTTTGCATGCACCCACCAGGAGAGACAAGAATGGGAGCCCATCATGTCATATGATATTGCAAGACAAGAGTTCTTGGACATGCCATTTTAGGCATGGTTAATGAGACAGGGGGTCATAGACATAGGCATGATGACAGAGTATGAGATATATCTAAGGGATCATCCATTCCCTAGACTGACAGACCCAGTAGAGAGGCCACTACAGAGAGATCCTGAGGATAAATGTCGAGGCAGGCAATGAGGTTAGGATAGGAGAGGTCAAGGGGGAGGTAGAGGTGGCAATGATGATGGAGATGATGGAGGTGATGGTGCCTCTAGAGGGAGGGGGGATCGAGGGAGACCGTAGGATTTGATGACATCTTCGACCACACAGGAGGGACGCTAGCCAAAGGCACACAGACCAGTAGCTACCCTGAGACAAGCATAGGTATAGGCATAGGTACCTATACAGGCACACGTACCAATACTGGTAGATCCCTTAGTACAAGCATAGGTGGGGATTCAAGTAGGACAGGTGCAAGATGAGGATGACGTGATACTAGGCTAGGAGGGAGTGGTACGGGGTAGATTTGCACACGATGACATTCAAGATGAGCCTATGCTCGATGTTGGGGATGATGTACAGATGCTAGATGTAGGGGCATAGGATGTATAGGTAGAGGTAGATGTCGAGGGACAGGATCCCTATTTATAGAGGGATGCAGTAGAGGAGGAGGACATAGACATTGATGCATTGCTAGTCAGACTAGCAATGGTATAGGTACAAGTTGACCACATCCCTGGTTTAGAGAGATGGGTGGAGAGACTAGAGGGAGAGATCAAAAAGGTTAGATAGGAGTGAGATACCTCCATAGAGAAGTTAGGAGAGTCAGAGACCCTACTAGGTGAGCTTGAGTCCATAGAGACATTGGGGCCTCATGCAGATAGTCTATGGATCATGATGCGAGCTGGTAGGGAGATCACCTACTAAAGAGAAGCATATAGACAGGTTGTTCTATGGGATTAGTGGATTGGGAGCTTTAGAGAGAGCTCATATGAAGTACAGATAGAAACACATCAGAGACATGGGTTGATGGGTAGTGGAGGTAGATCATCACACCCATTGAGAGCACCATCAGGTTCTGGAGAGCCATCAGTGGCAAGGATGTCTATCGCAGCACGTAGACATCACCAGACAAAGTCTGGAGGCAGTGGATCTTATATTTTTGATATACATGTTGTATTTATGGCTTCATTGTATCATTATTGTATTACCATTGTAGACTTGATGGACACTTATGGACACATAGTTATTTTATGAGATATCATTAGACATTTGGACATGTTATTTTTGTTTTATAGACTCTTGATGATGGACTTTCTATATGATGCAGTTCTATTATGATTACTTCTATGATGCATTTCTTATGATGATGATGATGATGATGTGTGTGTGTGTGTGTGTGTGTGTGTGTGTGTGTGTGTGTGTGTGTGTGGATACTAACACAAGCAGGATGTGATGAGTGACTTTGATTATGCATTTTACTTTATGACTAGTAATGTAACAATATATCTCTATATGGATGCATAATGTTTATGATTGATCATATAATGACTAATGGTATATGAATGAATTGTAAATAGATGGATGAATAATAATGATTGAAACAAAGGATAATGAAAATGATAATGAACTTAATTATATGTGATAATGATATAAAATGAAAGGTATAATGATGGTAGCAATATGATGACCAACTATGATGTGATGAAATGACAACTATGATAAAATGAAATGATCAAAATATGCATGTAAATATAAATGGTTATATACAAATGAATAATCCTAACAAATAAAAACTAAGGATATATACATAATGAACCATGATAAATGCTATATTTTTGTTATCCAGAATGCCCTCAATTTTAAACAACAATGTGTCCGACACAAGAAGAATAGACAGAGAGAAAAGGTGATCTAAGCAAGATATCCTATAGAACCCTATAAAAGGAGCATGGGTATGCATCAAGAATCTATTAAATGTAATTTAAAATGATATGTGAAATGTGTATCTCCACAACTTCACAAAACATCTTACAACTTCATAATTATTGGAATTTTGATTTTCATCATTGAGCTCATTATGTTGCAAGAAGATGCAAGTATCATGGTATAATTAAACCAGGATGACCTGCGCACTTCTTGCATGGAGTTTAATATAGCAAACTTGACAAGAATCTAGGTATAATTGAACCAAGATGACCTGAGTTTCATTTGCATAATAGACAAGGAATATCCCCCCTCCATCGAGGAACAAATATTTGGAGTCGAGGTATGTGTGGCACATCACTGTCAATAGTATTCGCATAACAACATGATTTGTATGTTGTCAATACTTATTCAATAGATGAAGGCACTTACGCACAGACACCCCAATTATTTGTTCCTTCGACTTCATTGGAAAATATCCCACAAACAACAATCAAAGAAAATATCATGTCCAATCCTGGCTATTCTAATCAATGACATATTTGGAGTGTTAAACTCATGTCAAAGATATCCCTGAACAACATAGGAAACATGATAACAATGAAATCCATACATGAATACATAATTGTATAACAAATCATTCTAACATGCATGTCATGAATATACATTTCTTTGCCAAAAGATAGTGTTCAGTTTATTGATCAGTTCAATTGATGTGATGTTGTTGCAAATGTATAGATAAACAGTCATATTTTGAAAGATAGGTCACATATTACGATTCATGAGTAGAATAGCATTGTGTAAGAATAGTTGATTGCATTTTCTTGTCTAGTGAAAAATACTCCATTCTGTCCTCTAAGAGTCATGACTATCATAGATCCACTTCCCAAACTAGGTCAAGGACATGCCCCCAGCTAGGTGATGGAATGACTTATTATGGGTGAAGAAAGGTACACTAGACTAGGATGAAGACCAAGATAGTAGACCGAGCTATGATGGGATTTTATTAGGGATTTATACAATAGATAGGATAATCATGTATTGGCCATTTTATTATGATATTTACAAGGTAAATGGTGACTTGAATAGCCACTTTATTATGGGTATATACAAATGGGATGATGCACTAGAAGAATCCTAATAGAGAGAGAAACTACCTTGTCACAAATGGTGCCTATTTCCAAGTTTTCACCACATGCTTTTATTGCAATTTTCTTGTGATCTTTTGAATTTTTTTTATTTTTTATTTATTTTTTAATATTTTAACATATCCCTTGCATTGGGATTTCATGCATAATACTTCTTGAGGTGCATGATGTTAAGAGGGTCATCCAAGAGATCTCCCTCAGACGTAGACAACTGATAGGCCCCAAAACCATAGGCTGTTGTAATCACAAAAGGACCTAACCAGTTAGGTTCAAACTTGCCCTTCTTCTCATGATGCTACTGATTTTTGGGATTCTCACGAAGGACTAGATCACCCACCTGAAAGTCTCTTGGTTTCACTTTACTATTATACTAACGAGACATCCTCTGCTAATAGACCTTCAAATGATCAAAGGCTCTTTGATGGTGTTCATCCAGTAATTCTAATGCAGTTAGCCATGAAACTCTATATTCTTCATCTGGAATCAAATCTTTCAAGGACACATGAAGAGAAGGTAACTCGACCTCGAGGGGAAGGACAACTTAATACCCATAGACAAGAGAATACGGTGTGGCTCCAGTGGGAGTATGGATGGAAGTGTGATAATCCCATAGGGTAGGATTTAATTGGATATGCCAATCATAGCCAGCATCATTGATAGTCTTTTGAAGGATTTTGACAATGGTTTTATTAGACGCCTCAGCTTGGCCATTACCCTAGGGGTAATAAATGGTGGAATAATGGTGGGTGATGTGGAATTTAGTGCATAGTTCATCTATATCTTGATTTTGGAATTGCTTCCTACCCTATGGGCTTATCACACTTCCATCCATACTCCCACTGGAGCCACACCCATAGACAAGAGAATACGGTGTGGCTCCAGTGGGAGTATGGATGGAAGTGCGATAAGCCCTTAGAGAAGGATTCAATTGGATATGCCAATCGTGGCCAACGTTATTGACAGTCTTTTGAAGGATTTTAAGAATGGTTTTATTAGATGCCTCAGCTTGGCCATTACCCTAGGGGTAATAAATGGTGGAATAATGGTGAGTGATGTGGAATTTAGCGCATAGTTCATCTATATATTGATTTTGGAATTAATTCCCATGATCAGTAATAAGATTCATAGGGATACCATATCTGTTGGACTTAATGGGAAGTAGTACTAAGAGGGGAGGGGTGAATCAGTACCTCTATTCTTTTAACACTTTACCCAATTTATCATTAGTGATCATTCAATTCTAATTTTACCAACCATTACTGTCATTTTTTCTTATGTGGACATTGTTTGTTAACAATCTTTACAATCATCCATAGAACATTCATGAAATTAACAAACACATAACACAAGATATGATATTACAGAAAACTCCTATTAGGAAGTAAAAATTGCGGTGGGGATGGCACCCACAAAACTTCACTATCTATAGAATGGAAGGGAGACGGGTAAGGCTTACAATTTGATCACTTCTGATGATCTACCCTGTTAAGAGTATTGAGGTGGAGACCTGTTAAGATCTACTATGTTAAGAGCTTTAGCAACACTGATTTAAGTGTGCACTCAGTTATGAGATTTACAATAGGACGGTTAAGCCCAC
>MU223822.1:536382-552894 GCA_018584345.1 Thuja plicata | reverse complement strand
AAATTGTGTCTAGAGTAATGTTTTCTCAATGGTATTTTCTTATATCCAGCTTTGTGGTAGTTTTTTATCATCAAATCGATGCAAATGAAATGGTTATCAAACAAACTCCTTTGATATTTGTGTTAGTATTACCTTTGGTTGTCAATATTTACTTCTTTCTTATGTCAAGGATTGAGTCCCAACCTCTACAAGAATCAACGATATCAACTAAATAGGGGACACTAATATTATGGTAATTAAATAGTCTTCAGATAGTATAGACCCAACTCGATATACTCCTCCAAAATAGTGTTTATAAGCTATGCTAAACACAAGCAATTCATTGATAGATAACATGGAATTATGTCACCATCATAAAACAAAAATTGACCAAGGAATTATATCATAGAAACAAAGAATTATTTGTCATCAATAACATATTCTTTCATTATGCTTTTAGATTACTGATTCTTGTATTTCATTTATTTCATTCCTATAGGACTGATATTCTGTTGAATTTATAGTACATGTTATTGGACCTTTTTTTGCCACCAGTGATATCAGGAGAATTTTAATACTTTAATTATTATATCTATGTATGCCCAATTATTGAATATGAAGTTTATTTCATGCAATGCAAGCAGATTTGGAGGTATCCATGGGAAGCCCTAACCTGCAAGTTTCATTGAAGACAATAAGAAAGTAATGGGTAATGAAAAAAATAAAATGGGGGGAAGCCCTAACCTGTAGATTTCATTGGATTCTCAGAAATTCCCTCCTCCGACCCATGAGTGAACTGAAAAATGAGTTTCACTTTTCACTTTTTTTTTGTTTATATCTCATATTCGTCAAACTTTCGACAACCTCAGGCTCGACAAAATTTCAAGGAAATCGGGATCATAAATAAAAAATAATAATCTAACAAGCCAAAAAAGGCCTTGGTCGAAATTAAAGGTAGAAAATAGCTATCAAATGTATTAGTGTATTGTTGATTTACAAATCCATTAAATATTTTACAATTATAATATCACCTTAAGTGATTGATGAATACCTTTTCTCTGCTTGTCGGTAGCCTCTGTTCTATTCTTGAAAACTGATTTGAATCTGTTTGTGTTCTCTTACATGAATTCTCTATCTGGTTTTTATTTTCTCTCTATGGCTACTTTCTTCATTGAACAACAACTATTCTGAATGGGTCGAGCACCTATTTATACAAGTTATTTAACCTATCTTGGAATTCACGATTTACAATATTAGCTCTTAGATCCAAGGTTTACAACTTGACCTTGATCTTTAGTTTGCATGTTTTAAAATAGTAAAATGAATTAAAATAATAAATATTACATTTCTTTCTCTACACATAATGGATTAAAAAACAAATCAAGAAGCTATAAATACAACTTCAGTGATTTATCTGATATGGAAAGTCAGATCCACTTTTTGTGAGATGTAACTGATTGTCGATTCTTGGCTATCGATTTAAACTTGTAGTCTATTGGTGTTCCTTGTCTGAACTATTCATCAGGTTCCCTGTATCTATCGGGTTCCTTTCTTTTCTATTCATTGGGTAGCACTGTTGATACTTTGTCAGGTATCCTTATCTTTTTGTCATTAGAAAACACTTTGATAGTGTTCATCGGGTAACCTTAGTGTAGGATAGTGTTGTGCCCTGTCTGTCAGTTTAGACTAAATCGATGGTGCAGATCATGTTTTTCTCTAAGTATACTAATGGAAAAATATAATGCCTTCAATCTCCCCCTTCGACATTAGTATAAAAAACTGATATGTGCATAATACTGAAATTATTACACCATGTTTATTTCCTTGTCATAATATGACTCCCCCTTTCTATGTGCATCGGTATAGTGTATGTAAATATACATGTATACTATTTGAGTGATTTATGTACATTAGTTTCCCTTTCTTTTTCTTCCACTATACATTATTTCCTCCTTTTTCTTGAGGTGATGTACATATCAAATTCCCCCTTTCTTTTATACTGATGACAAAAATGTACAACTTACAAAATGTCAAAAAAATGTGACAAAGATGTGTAACTTACAATGTGTCCAAATCATTAGAATGGGTAAGCTTGATATCTTCTAGCAGTTTCTCCCATTGTTCTTTCAATTTTTTGAGTGCCATATGTTGCAGCTTCAGTCTTGCGTACATATTGAAAATGCTATCTAGGACAGACATTTTAGGGGTGGCAATTAGCGTATTTTCCTGTGTCATATTTTGTTGTAGTAGTGTAAGTGTCAGTAAGAGATTAACTTGTATCTCATTGACTTCATCTCTGCAAATTGAATGTCTTGTCTCTGCTTTCTAGCCTGTATTATTTTTTGTTTGTGCAATATTAGTGCTTCTACTATGTTGGCTAGATTTTGTGCACTTGACTGAAGATCAGCACCTATTTTTTCTATCTTGTCTGTATACTCCTTAGTGAGTTGATCTAAGGTGCACAATTTCTTAATTAATGTAACAGCTTCTGATAAAAGTGATTCAATTGTACTTACCAATTTAGATATCTTGACCTTTTTGAGTGCCACTTCCTAGCTTATCTTCTTTGTGAGCTTGAATTCATACTTTTTCTCAAGTCTCTCTTCCATAGTTTTCTCAGCATCGGTATTCTAAGATGATATTGCATCTGTGAGTGTTACCAATTGATCAATTATTGGAACTTTCTGATCAATGTCTGTGTCTGGTATAATTTGTTGAAGTATGTCTCTAGCTACTTCAAGTACCTTGGCCTCTTTTTCTTCTTGTTTCATCTTGTCTTGAGTGGCTTTCCTCTCACAGAGCTTGGCATACTTTGTTAATGTTGTAGGATCCAATGTTCTTGGATCACAAACTAGAATCTCAATTATTTCATCCAGAGTTACTAGATTTTTGTTCTTTCCTTTCTTCTTCTTTGAGATCTTAGGGGATGTAGATGTATGAACTACTAAAGCTAGTTCATTTGTACGCTCTGAGTTACTTGGTGAAGGTTTTTTTGATGAAGCATCTTGTATTTTTTTCTCAATTTGCACCTGTTGGTTATGGGAAGACGTCTCTTCATTTACCTTGGGTATTTTTGCAGAATGTACTCCTGATTTCTTTTCAATCTCATCATTCTTTCCCTCTTCACCTTTCTCTGAAGGCTTGTCCCCTATTTCTTTTTTAGTTTCTTCCCTGTTCTGATCAGTGTCCTTTTGATCATCAGTTGCAGCTTTCTCTACAGGTGTTTCTATAGTTTCTTTTGCTTCTCCTTCACCCTTGTCCATGGGTGAGCTTGTTTCCTTTTCAATTGATCCTTCATTTCCCTCTAGTATGTTTATTTCCTTCATTAGGACAGGCATGTTAATTTGTGTTGCTACTTGGGCTTTATCAATATTGATGTCCTACTCATTGGTAATGTCCTTGTCAGCAGTGACATTCTCATCTTTCTTTATGGATTCTGCAGGGTCTTGCACTTGTGAGTGCATGATTGAAGTGTCTTGCACTTCTTCATCTGTAATATCAATTATCTTATCATCTGATATTTTTAGTGCTTGATGACTTTATTGATCCTTGAGTATGATAAATATCACATCATATTTTTTCTTGGGATCATTGTTGGAGTCATAGTGAGTGATATCTTGTACAATGTCATCCATGCCTGTATTCAAGTTACTAGGCTCATCATCACTCTCCTAATTGTCTAGAGCAATATGTTGAGGACTTGCATTATCTAACTCCTCCTCTTTGTGAGGTGTGTTTGTGAGAAGTAATTGCTTCTCAACACTTTTTGATTATGTTGGTAGATCTAGGAGATGTCTCCATTTGGTCTCTATCGTCGAATCCAGTTCTATAAACTTGCTCTCTAGTACTTTGTAAACCCTTATTTTGGCTACAAATTTACTTGAGTGTTTCTTTAATACTTCTTTTATTTCTTCAAACTTGGATTTGGGAGGCATCAATCTTACAAGAATTATTTCTCTTGCTTCTCTTTTTGTTTGTAAGGCATATGACCATTGTTGGTATATCTTTTTGCCTAGCTCCTCAAGTATTTGACTTACAAATTCAGTAGGGGCATACTTGTTTTTTATCATTGATTTGATGACTGCATCATGTATCTTATTGTGATCATCTGGCTTCAGTGTATCCCACTGCCTGATCTTTTTATCAGTCATTGTACCATGGGTAGAAATTGCTTTTGCAGCTTCATCTACCATTTGGTTTATGAAGTTCCTTTTAACTATATCTGGTTCATCATCTTTAGTGTCATCTAAGTTAGCCTGTGTCCTAACAAACCTTTTTCTTTTCTTTGGTGGTGTGGATTTGACAGGTTGTTGTCTTTCTCTTTTTTTTGGTTGCTTCCTCGTATAGGTCCTTACTTGACCTTTCTTGAGAGGTGTTGTATCTGTTGTAGCAGTTTGACTTCTTGTCCTTTGTTTCTTAGTAGGAGGTTGAGATGGAGGTGCATCAGATTCAGTGGCCTCTATATCTGATTCCTTTTCCTTTAGTGTTTCACTGATGGTACCTTGTTCATTAGTTTCCTCTTGTTGATCTTGTTCTTCCTCCTCTGTGACTGATAGAATCTTCTTGAGATTCTTTATCATTTTGTCTTTCTTCTTTATAGTCTTTTTGACTTGTAGGCCATGTTTTATCTTAGATTTGGCCTCTTCATATGTACCAAACCTTGGTTGTTTCTTATCAATGGGCTCATTGAGAAGTGCCTCAATTGCACTAGTAGCTAGATCAATATTGATCTCATAGTCTAATGAAGATAACCAAGTTGTTCTTGGTACAACCAGTTTTTTGTGTCTAAAGTCTATATCTGCCATGAAACATATTTCATCCCTGTGTTTCTCAACTAGTTTCTCAGGAATCCTAGTTCTTTCCATCATCTTTTCCTTGAACTCAAGGAAGTAGGCAGACATTATGAACTCAAAATTGTCTCCTAGTGACTTAATCAGTTCACTAATTTGTAGGGTTACCGGTTTGGTAGAGTCTCATACAACTTTTCCTACTGAAGGAAAATATTCTTGAAAATAGAAAAATGTGCACATAATAAGTGAACCAAACTTACATGTGTTGCTCTTTGTAGATCTGATCTTGATCATATTCTCATCAAGTTGTTTCAGTAGGATCTCACATAGATCCATTTGAATTCCTTTAGTTACAATCTTGTAAGCTATGCTTACTGCTATTGCAAAAATTTTGTTCAGTCTGCTAGCCTGGAAGATTTTGTAACCAATAACACATGCACCAAATTTCAACTCGTCATCGGTGATTGTGTTAACCTTGAGACCTCTGTTGTCTCCTTTTGCATTAGTAAGTTTTGTGACTTATTTCATGGATGGATGTTTGTGTGCCCTAGGTTTGTCAGTTATCAGATAACCAGTGACAGTATGAAGAACATCCCTTGTTATCTTCTTGGGTTGGTCTAGCCATAGTTTTTTGTCATGCATCCTACTCAAGACTATCATAATCCACTCTGTCTTGAATTCTCTCAAGAAATGTAGGGCATTAGTTAACCCTTTGACCTCCAAGTGCTTATGTTCTTCTTTCAGGTTTCCTTTGGCATCACATAGATTCTTATAAGCTTCATCCATTTCCAAATCACCTATCTCTGAAATCTTGTAGTGAATGTAAGACCTAACATCTTCTATGAGAAAAACCCTAGGTGGGATTTTTGAAAATGCACCGGCTTCATCGGGTTTCGATGCAATCTCTAGATAGATTTTGTATTTAGGTTCTACACATGTGTTGTTCTTGATCATTTTCACCACATTCTTCTTTTCATTCTTTAACTTAGCAGTTCTTGAAGTGGTTGCCATTGTTTTTCTAGAATTTAGGGTTTTCTTTGAAATTAGGGCTTTCTCAACAAAACAATGACAAAGATATTTTGGTTCCCTTGTTACTTACTTCAATTTGTAAATGTGATGAAGAATTTGTTCCTTGTGTGTTGAATCAATCTGTAGATGCTTCTGCTTTCTACTCTTGAATTGCTTTGATGTCGCTCTATTTTTCTCTTCAAATCGTGGGTGAAAAATGAAGTTGTCCCATTGACTATTTATAACTTTTTGACCTAAGTTTTTGCAATAAATGCTCACCAACTCATCGACATGTGAAGATGGGTTTCATCGAGAGGATATTTTAACTCATCGTCAGTGTAGACATGATGCTTATGGCAGTTGTCAGCCACTTTGATTTTACCGATGGATATTGGTATTCTGCCATGACGACTTTTGAATTTTTCTATCTTACCAATGGTCGTCGGGATACATTGGTAGTTTACCACTTTTACTAGTTGACTGAAAATTTTTGGTAAGTGTGAACAACTCATTATTGTGTTCACCGATGATTTTCGGTAAGTGTTTACCGACGGTGTTGTATTCAAAGATTGTTGCATCTTTGATTTATCTAGGTTTTGACTATATATCTTTTTATATAATGGAACTGATGCAAAATATAACTTGGTATAGTGTAGTTCCATACTTACTTGTTCAGCTCAAGTGGGGTTGGTGGTATCACCAACTCCATTGGATGGGGTGTCACCATTTGCATTTCTTGGTCTAGCTTCATCATTGCTTGAAGCTTTTATCCACATTTTGTCTCTTGCCCTCTGGATATCTTCAATGCTGTTACCATTGGGATGTGTGCTTGTGTCTGTCAATCTGTCTTTGTAATCTTTCATGAGATGACCAACTTTATGATAGTGTAAGCATGCCATTCTGAGGTTTGAATAGCCTCTAGACCTTTTGGTCCATGCTCTCATGCAGTTTGCAGCAATGTGACCATATCTACCACATGATGTATAGTTTGTCCAAGTATTGTAATCCCATACATATTGATTGTCGATTCTCTTTGGTTGATAAGGGGCTTCTTTACCTTTTGGCTTCCATGCTTGTCTTTTCTTTTTCCAGCATTCTTCAGATGTGTGCCCATTCATCTTGCATGTAGGACAGTATTTGTCCATGTAGGTATCCTTCTTTGGATTTTCTATCTTGCTCTTGCATTCATAAGCCTTATGTCCTTTCTTGTTACATTTGTAACAGAATCCTATGAATAAAGATGTAGGTGTAGATTTAGGAGTACCTTTCATTTTACCTCTGCATGCATTTGATGTGTGCCCTTGCTTTCCACAGTGCTTGCATGTTGGCTTTCTTGGTCTTGGATTTTCATAGACATTCTTTGGTCTTGATGTTTCTCCTTTTTTTGTAAAGCCTATACCACTGTTGTTGATGACTCTTCATTGTCCTTCAAGAAAGTCATCCATTCTTTTATTGCTTTCTTCAGCCTTTTCGATAATCTCATTAAGTTGTTGTTGAATTCTAACCTCATACTTTAGCTTTTCATTTTCTTCTCTCAGTTCACCGATAATCTATATTCTCTCAATGAGTTCCACATTTATTCTGTTTGCTTCTTGACTCATAAGGATAATCTGATTTGTGAGATCATGGTGATGCTCAGCATGTCTTTGAATTTCCATTTCTTTTTCTCATAGTTTCTATGTGATCTTCCTTATATCACCAATACCAAGTGTTCTTTCTATTTTAGCTTGTCTGGCAGAACTCATCACATCAATCATTCTTACCATCTGGGTCTCTTGACCTATTTGTAGCATCTTTATTTGCTTTGTTAGATGTTGATTGATCTCCTTTAGATTTGCAATGTTCTCTTCTGATGTATCTGATACATTACTTGCATTTGATCCTGAAGATTTAAAGAAATCTGGAATCTCTTCTTCCTGATAGTCTACTTCATTGTTCCTGGTAGCCATGCCTTTTCTTTCAGCCAGCAGCTCT
Organism: Thuja plicata; assembly: GCA_018584345.1. Lineage (NCBI taxonomy): Eukaryota > Viridiplantae > Streptophyta > Pinopsida > Cupressales > Cupressaceae > Thuja > Thuja plicata. The sequence goes on along the minus strand of MU223822.1, from coordinate 545,143 downwards.
CTCATCTTGATTATTGCTTCTTTATACTGTTCATAGAACATCTATATTTCAAGCTTTTTGTTCTCAATATTCTTATCAAGTTTATACTTCTCCATTGTTAGATATTTTCTCTTAAGATTTTAAGATTTTCAAGAAGAAACTTAGCTTTGATACCAATTGTTGGACTTAATGGGAAGTAGTACTGAGAGGGGAGGGGTGAATCAGTACCTCTATTCTTTTAACACTTTACCCAATTTATCATTAGTGATCATTCAATTCTGATTTTACCAACCATTACTGTCATACTTTCTTATGTTGACATTGTTTTTTAACAATCTTTACAATCATCCATAGAATATTCATGAAATTAACAAACACATAACACAAGATATGATATCGTAGAAAACTCTTGTTAGGAAGTAAAAACTACAGTCGGGATGGCACCCACAAAACTTCACTATCTGCAGAATGGAAGGGAGCCAGTTAAGGCTTACAATTTGATCACTTTTGATGATCTACTCTGTTAAGAGTATTGAGGTGGAGACCTGTTAAGATCTACTCTGTTAAGAGCTTTAGCAACACTGATTTAAGTGTGCACTCAATTATGAGATTTACAATAGGATGGTTAAGCCCACCTTTCTTGAAAGGATTTCCTTAGTGTACTACACTTGTTAGAATGATTACAAATGTTGACCTGACTATATGCAATCTACTATTTCTAATTTACAGATCCTTTAAAGCTTTTACAATTATAATATCACCTTAAGTGATTGATGAATACCTTTTCTTTGCTTATCGGTAGCCTTTGTTCTATTCTTGAAAACTGATTTGAATCTATTTGTGTTCTTCTACATGAATTCTCTGTCTGGTTTTTATTTTCTCTCTATGGCTACTTTCTTCATTGAACAATAACTATTTTGAATGGGTCGAGCACCCATTTATACAAGTTATTTGACCTATCTTGGAATTCATGATTTACAATGTTAACTCTTAGATCCAAGGTTTACAACTTGACCTTGATCTTTAGTTTGCATGTTTTAAAATAGTAAAATGAATTAAAACAATAAAGATTGCATTGCTTTCTCCACACATAATGGATTAAAAAATAAATCAAGAAGCTATAAATACAACTTCAGTGATTTATCTGACGTGGAAAGTCAGATCCACTTTTTGTGGGATGTAACTGACTATCGGTTCTTGGCTGTCAGTTTGAACTTGTAGTCTGTCGGCATTCCTTTTCTGAGCTATTCGTTAGGTTTCCTGTATCTGTTAGGTTCTTTTCTTTGTTGTTCGTCGGGTAGCACTATTCATACTTCGTCGGGTATCCTTATCTTTTTGTCATCGAAAAACACTTTGACAGTGTTCGTCGGGTAACCTTAGTGTAGGATAGTGATGTACCCTGTTTGTCAGTTTAGACTAAACTGATGGTGTAGATCATGTTTTTCTCTAAGTATACTAATGGAAAAATATAATGCCTTCAATATCGACAAATGATATAATTAAGGATAAACATGGAAACCTATTTTCTTATGGCAATGATCAATGGAACGACTTTAATCCACTTGGTAAAATACTCTGTTGTGGTTATAATGAACTTATGATCATTGGAAGATGGAGGGTGAATTGTGCCCACAAGGTCGAGTCCCCACTGACTGAATGGTAATGTTTTTTTGTAAAAGGATGAAGTTGTTGTGCTGGTGCATGAATAAGATTCCCATGTATTTGACATTTCTTGCATTTCCTAGAAAAATGAAAGGAATGTGTCTCCATAGTAGGCCAGTAGTAACCCATACACATGAGCTTCTTAGGCAAGGAAGGACCACTCAAATGTGTTCCATAAATACCCTTGTGTACATCTTGTAAGGCAATTTGAGCTTCATCATGTTCAAGACATCGTAAGAGAGTACCATCAAGACCCCGCTGATATAGGGCATCTGATATTAGGAGATAACAAAAGGTTTGGCATAAAAAGGTTCATTTTTGGTTTCTAGATAAGTCAGGTGCAATGATATTGTCTTTTAGGTAGGAATATATCTTTACGTAGGTAGGGGAATCTTGTCCGATAATATGACATATGATACTTATACTAGGATCATCGTATGCAGGATAAGCCAAAGATTCCACTAAGAACTCAAAATGGGCTTTGGTATCTTCCACATCAAATAGAGAAGCAATTGTCACCATAGCATCTGCAGCCTTATTTTCATGTCTTGGAATTTGCTCAAAGGTAATGATTGAAAAATATTTCTTAAAGTCATCCACCATGTGCTTATATGGTAACAACTTGTCATTTTTGGTCTGGTATTCATTATTAACCTGGTTGATAATCAATTGGGAGTCTCCATAGACATTCAATTCAGTAACTTTCCATTGCAGAGCCATCTTCAATCCAATCATCAAAGCTTCATACTCAGCTACATTATTTGTACAAGGAAAGAGTAACTTGTAAGACTTTGGTATTGTATATCCTTTTGGTGTAACAAATAACACTCCAGCTCCTTAACCATGCTGAGTATATGATCCATCAAAGTACAACTTCCATTTTTGTGTAGATAGTGTCAAGATATGTGCATCTAGAAATTCTATATGTATAGGTTGATCATCTGTTAGTGGTACCTCAGCTAATTGATCGGCAATTACTTTCCCTTTAATAGCCTTCTGATCCACATACTCTATCAAATTCACTAAGCAACATAACCCACTTAGCCAATCTTCCTGTCAATGTTGTCTTACTCAAAAGGTACTTCAAAGGATCAATCTTTGCAACAAGCTTGATGGAATAAGACAACATGTAATGCCGCCAATTTTGTGAGGCAAAGACCACTACTAGACATTCTCGTTCAATTGGTGAATAATTGAGCTCATATCCCACAAGGGTGTGACCAATGTAAAATATAGCCTTCTATTTTCCTTCTTGATCTTGTTGGGCCAAAATAGCACTGAGTGAGACTTATGTAGCTGAAATATAGAGCAAGAGTGGCTTGCCTAGAATTGGTGACATAAGAGTAGGAGGATTTGCTAAATATTGCTTGATCTTAGTGAAGGCTTCTTCACACTTATCATCCCACTTGAATAAGATGTCTTTATGTAATAGGTGTTGAAAAGGATGACTTATGTCTGCTAATTGAGAAACAAAATTTCTGAATGATTGGAGGCATCCTTGTAAATATCTTATTTCACTGATATTCATAGGTGAAGCCATCTCCAAGATCACCTTAACTTTTTCTGGATCCACTTCTATGCCCTTAGCTGAGACAATATACCCTAACACTTTTCCTGATGTAACCCCGAATGCACATTTCTTTGGATTGAGTCTAATCTGGTACTTTTCCATTTGGGTGAATATTCTATCCAACACTCTTAAATGACCATCTTTGCTCTTGGATTTTGCTAGGATATCATCAACATAATCCTCCATTATGGTATGCATCATGTCATGAAAGATTGTGGTCATAGCCCTTTGATCAGTTGCACAAGCATTTTTTATCCCAAAAGGCATCACATTCCAACAGTGTGTGCCCTAAGGACATGTAAAAGTAGTCTTTTCCAGGTCTTCTAGTGCAATCTTGATCTGGTTATAGCTGGAAAACCCATCCATTAAGGATAACATCTCATGACCAGTTGTCAAATCAACTATAATATCAATGTTGGGTAGTGGAAAGTCATCTTTAGGACAAGCCTTATTGAGATCTCAAAAATCTATACAAATCCTAATAAATTTGTCTAGCTTGGATGCTAGTACAATATTGGAAATCCACTCAGCATAATCAATGGCTCGAATGAATCCAACATCTAGTAATTTCTTCAATTCTTCTTTGACCATAAGTGCAATATGGGAGATACATTTTTTTGAGTTTTTGCTTTACTGGCTTGATTCCAGGTGCAATAGACAAATGGTGCATAATAAGATTAGGATCTAGCCCAGGAATATTAGCATAAGACCAAGCAAAGTTGACCTGTCTTTCTTTGAAAAACTGTGAAAAGACTTCTTTTTTTTACTCTATTAAGGATGCTGTTATTTTCAAAATATGTGGGGACTCCTCCATTCTAATGTTGAGAGGCAATGTTGGTTCAATACGTATTATAGATTTCTCTTGATACATATAATTGGGAAGAGTTTCAATCCTTTCATCTTTGGGTGCCTCAGAGAGGTTTTCACCCTCAGATACATCTTTTCTTTTTACTTTTTTAGGATCTAACACTGCCACTGAGTGGTTTTTACCGTTAGATCTATTGATTATTTTCACATTTTTATGACTGAAAGGATTGGCACCCTCTCCAAAATAATCCATGTCATTGGAAATCTTGATTTATGATCCCCTGGTGGTAGATGATCTCTGATTCCAAGATAGTCGATAATTGCATCATCATTATGGAAAACATCAAGTTCTGGATTATTGGGAGAATCCCAAGCTATAAGCTCAGGGTGGAAAAGGGGTATTGGATCATTTGGGTCAGTTTCAAAGGTTGAGATGGTATTGATGGAAAAGTTCTCAAAGTTTATGATTTTATCGGCAAGGTCTATTTCCATACTCTCATCCAAATTGCCTATCTCAAGATAATTCTCACTTTCCTCACAATCACCAAGAGTAGTATCATGTGAATCTAATCCTAATGGTTCCATCCTTGAACTCTCCCACTCAAGATAATCATTATTATAGGTATGGATAAAATCAAATCCTATCTCTTTGGTATATTTAGATAATGAATCCCATTCATAAGCATTAGAATAATCATCATCATTCGTAAGTCTATTAATTATTTATGTCGCTATCTTTTGCTTTTCTAGATCTATATACATGTCATGTTTTTGGAACTGTAATGTAGGAGATTTAGAATTCTTGTAGAAAGCTATAATATTTTATTTACCTTTATATTCCTTTGGTGCTTCTCCTTTGTATCCTAATCTGGTGGTATCTCATTGGTAATTTGGATTTTTTAGAATTGGTTTTATGACACCCTCTCTTTGCAACCCTATAGGTCCACTGCCTTGATATCCCATCTTTTGCAACAAAGTATATCCCTTACCATATACATCAGGTGATATATACTCATGTCTTTCATCTTCTTGATCTTTATGGTGTTTAAGAAAATGATTAGCATTATGCTCAGCTGCCTCTTTTGATATAGTGCTCCCACTTATAAATGTGTCATAAACAAGTGTGGAAGGAGCTTTTGATTGTTGTTTGGTAATCAAAGATTTTCTATATGACTTAGGAGATAAGGGTAACTTTGTGATACATAAAGTTTGATCCAAAGTGTATTCTCCCATAATTTTCTCTTTTATGTCTATTTTGATCCCATTGGATTTAGAGGTCGATGCTTCATTACTGGGATCAATGGGTGTTGGTATAGAAGATCCAAAATGATTATAGGGTACCAAGGATTTAGGCATTGTCTTCACAATGTTGCAATACTGAAAAGGATTCGGATCTCCTTTGATAGATATTTCTTGACCATTATGTGGAAACTTCAAACACTGATGATAAGTTGACGGCGCAGCTTGCATAGAATGAATCCAAGGTGTTCCCAAAAGAATTTTATATGCTAAATCCATATCAAGGACTTGGCAAAGTACATCTTTGACTACAGGACCGACTCTTATAGGAAGAACAATAGATCCCTTGGATGACCTTTCTTCTTCATCATAAGCTTTAATTGTGATTTTCTTCTTTGAATCTATAGCATTTTTAGAAAATCCCAATGTAAGGACTAGTTTTAAAGTGCATATATTCAAGTCAGCTCCTCCATCTATCAGTACTCTTTTGATTTTATGATTTTGTACAAGGCCTTCTATGTGGAGTGGAGCATTATGTGGTTGATTAATTGATAGATCATCATGCTCAGTGAAGGATAGGTAATGTGGAGTTTTAAAATGTCCCACCATAGCTTGGAATTGGTCTTGATCTATATTTATAGGAACATTGGTTTCTAGGAGAGCTTTCTCAATAATATCCTTATGAGAAGGTGATAGGCGCAAAAGATCTAGTAGAGATATTTGGGCTGGTATTTTCTTCAATTGATCCAAAAGATTGTATTGATTGGAAACATTTGGCATGGACTTTGGAACATAGGCAGACTTGTTCAGATAGGTGCTAGGTTTGGATGAGACACCTTGAAGAGTAACCTTGGATTGGGCTCGAGTAGTGACATTAGCTGGTTGACTCTTTTCTTTGATAGAAATCACATTGACATAGTATTGGGAATGGTGGCCTTCAGAAGTGTGATTTATATATTTATAGGATGTGGTATTGTAATTGGCTTGATTATCACCCTTAGCATTGAATGAACTTCCTTTCTCATGTTCGGGAAGTGGATCTTTAAAAGTTGTATGTGACTCATTTGAGGTATGTACATCAACACTAATTTCTCCACTTTCAATCAAATCTTGTATCACATGTTTGAGTCTTTGAAAATCATTGGTTGTGTGACCTTTCCCTCTATGAAATTCACAATAATCATTATCATTCCACCAAGAAGGCTTCACCCTAGGTTCAAAATCTCTAGTTTTAGGAAGTGCAATGAGTTTCTTTGTGATCAACTTCCTTATTACAGATTCAAGAGATTCACCCAAAGGAGTAAAAGTTCTTCTATGTGGCATAAAAGGTAATCTTGATGAATTGTTATTGGTATTATTATTTGCACTTTGATTGCTATGAGTAGGTTGAGTAGCATTGGACTTTCTTTCAAGATTCAAAATAGGTTGTATTGGTTTAACATTTCGATTGTCCACAATCCCATCATTGACAATGTTCTTATTTTTGTTCCAAAATTTGGACTTGTCATTATTTTGTTGTTGGAATTTAAATTTGAAGATCCAGCATTGTCCTTGGAGTAAATCTTAATCTCACCCTTTATAACCATAGCTTCCTCAATTTTGATTCCATTTTCAATGAGCTTGTTAAAGTTTGGAGGACATTGCAATTGTAACCTATAGCTCATTTCTTGTGTAAGGTTATGCACAAAGATATCCATATTTTCCTGTTCAAGAATTGCTTGTGGATACTTGGCAAACAATTGATGCCATCTTTGCCAAAAAGTAAGGAAGGGTTCTCCATTCTTTTGTTGTGCATTGCAAAGATAAAACATAGTGACTTCATGTTTGGTATTATATGAATAATGAATCACAAACTTGTCAATAAGTTCATTGAAAGACTTGATACCTGGGGGTAGTTTGGAGAACCATTCCATGGCTTGTCCTCCTAAAATTCATGGAAATAGTTGCATCAGATATGTTTCATTGTGGGTGACTTCAATACAAGCAGCACAAAACTCATGAATGTGGTCTTGTGGATCCAAATTCCCTTTATATTTATCAAATTTTGGTACCTCAAAGTGAGGAGGGAATGGAATCATAGCCAACTACTTATCAAAAGGATAGGGACATATATCATCCAAGGAACATTTCTTGGTTGATGATCTAGTTTGTATGTCATGAATTTGTTGTTGAAGCATTTGGATTTGTTGTAGGACGAGATCCAAAGGTGGTGGAGGTCCTTGGGTGTTTTGGAAAGAACTATTTTGCTTGTCTTCCTTTGTTCCATGAGCATGTGTCTCTTGAGAACCACCAGGGATTTATTGGTCATTTGTGATAGGTGGTTCTTTAAGAGTAGAGACATCAAAATCAATGGGTATTTTTTCTCCTTGTTGAGAAAGCATAAGGAAATACATCTCTTTATCCATGTCCAAAAGTCTTTCCATTACATTGTATAACCTAGCATCTCTTAGCTCTTGGTCTATGGGTTCGTGATCTGATGTAAAAATTGAAGTTTTCTTAGACCAGGGGTTTTCCTCATTGGTATTTCCTCCTTCCATCTTATCTATGGATTCTAGATTAACAGTTTGTTTGAGTTTCTGAGATCGATTTTGAACCATAAAAGGTAAAAGATGAAATAGATGAAGATGTGATGATAGAAAAGATGTGAGAAAGAGATTCAAAAGTGTTGAAGTAGATAGCGTAACTTGATAATCTAAGTCAATAGGAGGTATGGGATCTCACTTTGATATGACAAAGGAAAACCAAGAGATAGTGACCTGGTTATGTAATCACCCAAAAATGGTCACCTAAACCCTAGACCCCCAATCTCAGCAAGTAATCAAGAAACCCTAATCTTGATTATACCTAAGTCCTAAATAAAATAAGCAATTATCAAATTCAAACCAATCTGACCTAAACCCTAGGTCCTAATCAATCATCTTTACTTGATTAATTAATTAATTCCTAAAATCACAATACATTGACAAATAAACATTATGTTAATTATTTAATTGATATTATGACATTAATAAAATAAAAATTACTAAATTGTCAATTAAATCAAAAAGGAATTAAATTAATTATAAAATCATAAATGTGCATTCAAAATCAATTAATTTATTAAAAATGCATATGACATCATCAAATTCAGTTGACTGATTATCAAAATGGAAACAATCCAGTTCCACTCAATTAACTGATTCTCCACTAATTATCATTTTAGAAACATTTTAGTTAACTGTGAACTGATTTTGGAAGTTTCCAAAATAACTGATCAGTCAGTTCAGTCAACTGACTCTCTCAACCAATCAAATCACTTGCACATGGATTGTGCTTCTTCAATCAAATCTAAGCCACTCTTTTTGTTCAATCTCGACCGTCGATTCGAGAGAAATTTTTATAAAAGAGAAACTCTTTTCCTTCACAAAGGATCCTAACCTTTTATCTAATGTTATTATGCTGCATTTTCTTCTCTTTTCTTAGCATTTATCATTTATAATTGTTGTTTAATTTCAAGCATGCAAA
>MU223822.1:523949-536332 GCA_018584345.1 Thuja plicata | reverse complement strand
CTTAGCATTTATCATTTATAATTGTTGTTTAATTTCAAGCATGCAAATCTAATCATTAGAGCACATTCAATTTGGGTTTTAAAAAGAATCTTTCACTTTTCAATTTGGTGCTTCTAAAATCAATCTTCAGTAGCTTGGATGAACAACAAACTGTGTATGCATATCATCTTAGATCTTTTATCATAGCTTTAAATCCTTCGTTTAGGTTAGTGTGTAGTCACTGAGCTTGCAATGACTTGAGAGCAAGCTCATACTCCTGCCTTCTAGAAGGCAACAGGTCGACTCTTTTAGACATGTAGGATGAATAAATCCATATTCATTCCTGTATGGTATAATGACCATGTTGAAGTGTATGGCTGAATCAGAGGCCCACATTTAGCTATCACATTTCTGGCGCCCACCGTGGGGCTGAAAATCAATTTTAGGCCTCATTAGTAAATTATGTCTTTAATTATATTTTCTGTTTAGTTTGACTAAAATTTGAGTCCACCAGTGTGTCTGAAACATCGTTTCGGTGAAAATTGACTTTAAACACGCCTACCTTTGCCCAAAATTGAATTTGTGGCAAAAAAAATTTGTAAAGAGTAGCCGTACGGCCCTTTGCATGAAAATTGAGACAATCTATGCGCGTAGAACAAGGGCGCATAGACCGAGACATAAAATATTTTGGATTTAGCACCAAACTTTCACTTTTGTTTTAAATTACTTGAGCATTAACTCTCTCTGCATTTTATGTGGTAATCACTCATCGTGTTTATGAACCACACCATACCCTCAACCATTGAGCTCAACACACATGCAACTTAATTGTTTTCTTATCTTTGGTCCATCTTTGATTAAAAACTAAGGTAAATTTTTGCACAGGGGCAATGTGGGATTAATCCTACACTCCTACCCTGCGCTACCTCTCATCCCTCGCGCTGCTGCCCACCTCCCATCTCCCCGCTACCTCCCATCCCCTCCCTTCACTTTCCCACCTCCTAACTTCTCTCCCTCCTCCCCACTATGCAACCTTCCCCTAACCCTCTGCCTCTCCACACAACCTGCCACCAACTATCCCGCAGCCCACCACCTCTTCTCCCTGCGCCACCCTCCGCTTCACCTCCTCCCAACACCACCGCCGCCTCCCTAAAACCCCAGCCTATGCTTAAATCCCTCCTCTCCACCTCCCCTCCACTTATCATTCCACCACCTCTCTAAACCCATGCGTAGCCACTGCCAAAACCACCACTCTCCATTAACCACAGCCCAAACCACTTTCTGAAACCGCCTTTCCCAAACAACCACAACCCAAACCACCATTTCAAAACCACTTTCAGAAACTGCCTTTCCCAAACAACCATAGCCCAAACCACCATTTCAAAACTGCCACTCCCAAAACCGCCCTTTGAAAACCGCCAGCCTAAACGAAGGAATGAAGAAGTGACAAGTGGTGCACAGTCATTGGCTTTTTTTTTACAGTGCAGTTGAAATTTGACATTCATTTGACTGTCATTTTGGAGTGTTATCAGCTTTTTATGATGGTCACTGGACCGTCAAATTTAACTTCATGCATTGATGACATCATCGGATATTTGAATTTTCTTAACCCTCACCATATGCTATTTTGAAATTGCAGTCTATTTTCAAAAGCTTATATCTTGCTTGTTTTAAATTCAAATTAGGTGCAATTTTTTTTTATTTTGGGTAGAATTTCCAAAAGATTTATGGGTTGGAGTTATTTTTTGGTTTTGGAATCTCAGAGATATCCTAAATTGTATATTTTCATGACTATTCCTGTCTAATCCTCATTTTTGCAGCTTTCAGAGCCTCGTATAGGCTCATACGATCACCTTTTTCAGTGATTTTTTTTTAAAACTACATAATTTTTTGTCTACTATCTGAATATTAACTCTATTTTCTGATTTGATGATTCTGATAATATGGACTAATCTTTGGCTTGGTTGTTTGTGATATTATCTTTTTCATATAGCCTAACAGTGGTTTGCATAATGTTATTTAAGAAGAATAAAACTTAAACTACTCATTAATTGGTTTTTTAGGTTGCTTTTGATCGATAGAATGCAAAATAGTGTGCTTGCATCTTGTTTTTGATTTCTTAAAATAGGAACCCACATGCAGGACTTATTAAAATGAACATTTGTTTGTTGTTTTAGGAATGACAATTATGTCAAGAAACTATGATCTCGCCATTTTGGGATGATCAAAAATCCAGAAACATTATTGTCATTCTCTCATTCTGCTTGAAGTGTCTTTTAGTTTTATAAATCCTAGGAATTGCATGGACATATCCTCTCCCCTCGCCTTCATAGATCTTGGGTGTAAGAGAAATCCATACAAATTATTTAGCATGGCTACCTCCCAAGTGCTTTAACAGAGCTGGTGAGAGTGGATTGCCCAACCGGTAACAGGCTAAAGCCAAGCCCTTCTGAACCGGTATATAAAAAATTTCATTGTGATTAATGTCACAGTGAACCGGTGTTGAATGTGTTATACATGGAAGAAGATATCCCTCAGTACCCTTGTGGTGCGTTAAAACAAGGCCTCCATAATGGAGCTAATCTGCTACAAGTATAACCACCTGAACGGATGCCTTGACTACAAACTTTGTTCTAGTATCTAAAATCCCTCTATCTGTTGGCATGGAAGGTTAGAGACTGACTAAGATGTCCCACACTTTCACGGCTCTTAGTAGAGACAACGGTCCCTTGGGAAGTGATTACCCTTGGGATTCAAAGCTTGGTGTGCCTGAGAAGTGAGTGCACATGTAAGGAGGAGCTCGTGCCTCCAAGCTTCTAAGTTGTCCGCTATGAGTAGACGTGGCTGAACTTTGGTTCAAGTGGGAACTCGATAGATATTTCCCTGGCTATCCTAGGATTGTGGTGTCTCTGTTATTTTGCAACAAACATTATGCTTGATGTGTCTTGCATGGGTGAAGCATCAAAACATTCAAAATGAACATTCAAATCAAACATCAAAGTGATCAACGATTCAAAATCTACACTTCTAGGTGTTAGTTGTCAACTCTTGTCTGAGTTTCTATATCTGATATCAAACTCTAGAAATCTATCAACTTACTGTCTAAATTTCTATTCTATGGTGAAGGTTCTGTCCAAATTTTTACAAATTTGTGTTCTCATCAATATCATCTACTAGTCTGTCTTTGACTGCAATCTATTGACAGTCTGACTCATTGTTGTCTTGCAATCTTATTTTGTTGTGCTAGTCCAAGTGAATTGTTATCTTATCATATTTGTCTGTGTTGTCCTTATCCTGAGTTGCGATAGCAGGTTCATTAACCTTGACTCAAGATCAGAGTCGTTGCTTCTCTCTCTTAGTTGGATTTTATCTCCTTTGTCCTTTGGTCTTGGACTTAATAAGCACTTTAGATATCACTTCAACACCTGTCAGTCAATCAATCGATTCATCATACCTCCTCTTCAGTCTTCTATGCAAGTGCATCAACTCAATCTTGCAATGTCTAAAAGAAAATGGGCTAAACCTTATGGTCCTAATAATGCACAAGAAGAGATCCTTATCGCAGCTCTATCAAAACAACTTCAAACTACGCAATCTAAAATCGAAGAATTAAAGGGGGAAAAGGATACACAATCCAACAAATCCTCATCAAGCTCAATCTATTCTTTTCTATTTGATCATTATCAAGTGAGTGGCTCCAAAGCCCTAAAAGTTGCTAAAAACACCACAAAGTCTTCCTCCAAAGGGATTAGTAACATCATGAAAGAAAAACCTTGGGTTAAATGCACGAGATACTTAACTCCTTTGGGGAAATCTTATGAATCTGCATTAGAAGAACTTCTTGATAATGATCTCATCACATTACCTCAAGCCACATCACGTGGATGAAGATTCTTGAGTACCTATTGTGCATATCATCAACATAATGAGCATAAAACTTCATCTTGCATGGAGTTGAAACATAAAATCCAAGATCTCATAGATGATGGCATAATCAAAGTTGAAAATCCTAATGATTCATCTAATCTCGAGCATGATCAATATCAAGAATCCATGTCTAGCAATGGTTTGCAGATCACATCTACTTCTTCTTCCATTCCTCCATCTCCTAAAGATTCAAAACTAGCCACACCATCTCCATCAATAACTGAGCCTAATGACAACTATGTCTACTCTCAAGGACTACCTCTAAAAGATATCCATGCTCATCAATATATGACTGTAAGTCTTTCTCAAGCTTCAAAGATCATTGACCCAAAGCTTCCATGTACTTCAACACTTATCATGCCTACTAAAAATGATACTCCATCAGCTTGTCAAGAATCCCTCATGCAGATCAAAACTCCCACCTCATCCTTAGAAGTGGCTCCATGTCAAGAGGAAAATCCAAAGTGTGAAGAAACAAATATCAATAATGATCAAGATCAAGATGCCATCCATCTTTATCCAATAGTTGACCAAAGTCACATACCTCAAGATTCTCATGATGATCCTCTCATCCTATTCCATTTCTTCCAAGAAGAAACTCTTACATCTCCTATATCTTATCCATCTCCCAAGCAAGATCAGGATACCCTTTTCAGCATCTCTAATGGGTCTATTGAAAATCAAGAGAAAGGTACTCTTTGTATGCCATCTAAAGATCCTTGTCAATATCAAAGCATCCCATCATCTCCTTGTCATGCTCCTCCATATCCACCTCAAGAAAACATCATTCCACTAAATCCCTTGCAGAATAATAAATTCACTCAAGCTTCAAATGCTCTTATCAAAATTGCTCATATCAAATCTTCTCATGCTCCTATTAACATAAAGATGAATTCAAAAGAGAAGAGCCTTGGCAGTGCAGCTCACTCTAAAGATGTTGATATCCCTTCCACACCTTATATCCCTCCATTCAAACGTAAGCATCATCCTTCTCCATCTTCCAAATCCATCCTTGGTCCCTATATTCCAAGGCTAAAACCTTCAAACCTTCCATCTATCTTGGGTCCCTATATCCCTCCATCCACTTACCCCATCCCCTATCAAGATCAACAAATACATGCATCCTTGAAATCTCCTTATCAACCCATCCATATGAACCAGTCATATCAGCCCTATTCATCCACAATTCCCAAGACTTTTGGAAGCAATTTGGATGTGCAACGAAGAAATCAAAAATCCAAGAATCCACTTACATATGAAGGTCACTATGTCCCATCTAATCGACATGTGACTACAAAGAGACCACAAAGGTCCATTCAGCAAGGAATAAAATCAAAACAAATATGGGTTCCTAAATCCATCATGGAAGAACTGCGTTCTAAATCCAAGCAAAGAATAACATCAAAGAAACTATGGGTTCCTAAATCCATCATGGATGAATTGCGTTCTACATCATCCAAAAGAAAATGAAAATCAAAAGCTACGTGGATTCCCAAGCCTATTCAAAAGGACTTGGATACAAAAAGAAAATCAAAATCTATGAGGATTCCCAAGTCTCTCTTAAAAGGCTTGAACAAAAAGGAAAAGTCAGAGTTGGCATCCAAGTTTCCAAAGTCTTCCACTTCATCTCCATCTAAATGTCTCCCATCTTCTAACTCTATTTTGAGTCCCCATGTCCGAAAATCTATTACCTTGAATACTTCATCCATCTTGGGTCCTTGTATACCAAGATCCATATCCACTCATACATTAAAGCCTCAAACTATTCCATCCACTTTTCCTCCATTTGTCTACTACCCTTCAAGGGGTGTGTCGATGTTGATCTTATCCCCATATCCTACTATCCCTCTTATCCAATCCATCACATAAATCCTTGGCTACCATCTCCCTTATCCTCCATTTCTTTTCTACCATCACCCTATCAACATCTTTGAGCATACCTTTAGTGGCCTTGGGCTATCATAGCACATCTTTCAAAGGAGCACTATCTAAAGAGAAAGAAGCTAAAGTTCCTCCATAAAATCAAAAGTACAAAAAATAAAAAATAAAGAAAGGAAAAAGTGCCTTGGTGAAAACCTGGTAAACAGGCACCTTGGTAGAAAAAGTAAAGATAAATCAATCTGTCCTCTGGTGGAAACCACTTCTTGTGGCACCTTGGATAAGTACCATGATGAAAACCTGGCAAATAGGCATCATGCATAATTCCTCCTACTTGCACTCTTCACTTGGGGGAAAGTTCCTTCCATATCATCTTATCCATCACATCCATCTAGTCCGTGAACATCCATGTTCCTTCTGATGATCTTGACAAGGTTGAGCCTATCCATGGCACCCTATTGTGATCTTGCTTATCCCAAGCCTAATCTTTCCTATCTCTGTGCATTCCTGCCAAATCCCAAAGCATCCACTCACAGCTTTCATCACCCTTTATCCTGATCATAGCTATATCCTATCCTATCAAATTGACCCCTTGGTCTTGAAAAAAAATGAAAAAACAAGTCCTTAGAAGTCTCTTGACATGTCCACTATTTTGGACCACATGCTTTCTTGACATCAGGTCATTATCCTATATGCTATCTAGCACTGTTCCATGAGCCTACATTGCTATACTTTTTTCCCTAGCTTGGGTAATCTTGAGGAGACTATCTTTGAGGGTCGCATTCACCCTCTTCATCCATCAACTTTCCAATCCATTTGTAATGTCCTCTACCTTGCTAGACATTGGGGGCAAACCAATGTGATCTTGCTGGAGATTGGTTAATCTCTGAAAAAAATCTAAAAATTAGAAAAATTCCTAAAAAAATGATCATCTTGGTGAAAACCTAGCAATAGGTGCCTTGATGCATTAATCAAAAAAATTAAAAAAATTGAAAAATTGAGAAAAAGGATGGCAACATAGGCATGCTTACCAGGTTTTCAATGATCACCTCAATCAAGAAAGACCCCATCGCTTGGGGCATCTCAGCTTCATCACATCACATCAAGCTGAGATTATCATAATCAAGAGCAACTCAATCAATTGTCTTATACAATGATGGATACACTTGAAACCAGACAGATCGGTCTTAGACGAGTCATTTATTTCTGAAACCAGGCACATTGATCAAATTGGCTTCATCACTTCAAATCAAGTCAATTTCTACTAAATATCATCTCTACCAAGCTGGTGAAAACCTGGTAAACAAGCACCTCTTGTACTCAGCGCTCCATCTATCAATGCTCAATCTTGGCATCAATCCTTTGCTTCAGTTTGTACATATCTTTCAGTCACTTTCGTGACACTCTGGTTCTTCTGAGAACCCTCCTGGCTTGAAACTGATCTAGAGTCATAACCTGGGGGCAATCAAATTGGATTTGTCCTCGTAGTATGAGTCAAGTTAGTTATCACCATTTTCTACTTGGGGCATGGGTCCCCAATTTGATCACATCTTTGGATTACACCAGAGTTATTAATCTTGTCATTTCTGAAGGACAAATCGCTACTGACGCAAGCAGGTGTTTTTCAACACCATAATCAATAGTGTTTCTTAACACTATCTTTGGACGCATCTGTGTTTCTTAACACACATTGGATATCACAAACGTAAACAACAGATCGATAGTAATCAAACACAAATCACTCACAAGCACAACGGTGTTTCTCAACACCTCATACATATACACTTCTAAAAAACTTTGAACATGGCTGAAGTATGCTGAACTTCTATTTGTATGCTAGCTGTTTTCATTGATTTCGCTAATCTTTTCTTTGTCTACTGCTTGTTGGTGTGGTCCTGATGATCCAGCAACGTCAAATAAATTGGGTGTATGTGGTAAGAGCTCCTACATTAAGGAAAAAAAGCCTCACATCCCTCAATCCTCTTTATTTGTATGCCAAGGTGAGGTCGGTACTATCTCCTTGTTTGTTATTTATCTGTTTGTTTACACAAGCGCGCACTCATGGTTATCTTGGCTTTGAATGTCTTGATACTGGTGTGCTCTTGCACTATCAAAACTGGAAACAACGTTCAGGTCATCTCAGTTGTTGTGCCTCGATGCTTATGTTAGTTTCCCATATCTTATCCAATGAAAGTCATATTCATATTTTTATGGTCGCAGTGGCACCAGTAAGGATTGTATCGACTCTGATGTTCCAAAAATGCTCAATGATGAAAATATTCAACTGCTAAAGCTTAGTGACTACACCTTAGGTTGCATTCATTGCATTCATGTTAGTCTACATCTGCATCTGCATCTGCATACTGTTGAAATCAGCATAATAACTTTATCTCTATCCAATGTGAAGGATCTGAGATTCTAATCGATCAATCTTCTCATCGTCAAGTGGTCCTGACACCCCTTGCTAAATCAACTATCCTGATTCTATTTTTAGGATCAAAATCTAAATCTAAATTTGACCACTTGCACAACCAATAGAAATCTCTCATGCTTTTCTTCTAATCAATCCATGTATCTTACTTTTGGTCAATCTTGGTCAACATGACCTCTCATCAAGTATAGATTTTGTCCTAACCATGTGGGACCTCTTTCTAATCAGATCAATTTCTTCCTAAATTGTCTAATCAATTGAATTGCTTCTCATCACTAGGGCACCTAGCCATATTTTGATTTCGCTCCCGAGGGGGCATGATCAGGACATCACATTCTAGTGATCACATCCTCAATCAAAACCCCATCGCTTGGGCCATCTCAACTTCATCGCATCAAATCAAGTTGAGATCATCTTAAATCAAAGGCAACCTAATCAATGGTCTTATACAATGGTGAATACACTCGAAACTAGACAAGATCGGTCTTATACGGGCTATTCATTATTGAAACCAGATACATTGATCAAATTGGCTTCATCACTTCAAATCAAGTCAATTTTCTTGCTAATCAAATCTCTTAGTGGTAATCAGTTTCATCGCTCCAAATAAAATTGGTTATTCATTCAAACCAATCAAAAGTTTTAAGAGAACCTGACAAATGTTCAGTTTCATCACTTCAAATCAATCTGAGCATTCTATTTTATATCTTTTGGTCAATCTTCGTCCAATCAAGCTCGAAGTCTATTCCCTCTTCTAAAGAATGGTTTCATCGCTTCAAATCAAACTATTCTGGGTCTTCTCGCTAAATAGGTCTTTGAATCAATGCGCTGATCACACATCAATTCAAAGAGGGGAAAATGTAATCACCCAAAAATGGTCACCTAAACCCTAGACCCCCAATCTCAGCAAGTAATCAAGAAATCCTAATCTTGATTATACCTAAGTCCTAAATCAAATAGGCAATTATCAAATTCAAACTGATCTAACCTAAACCCTAGGTCCTAATCAATCATCTTTACTTGATTAATTAATTAATTCCTAAAATCACAATACATTGACAAATAAACATTATGTTAATTATTTAATTGATATTATGACATATTAATTAAATAAAAATTACTAAATTGTCAATTAAATCAAAAAGGAAATAAATTAATTATAAAATCATAAATGTGCATTCAAAATCAATTAATTTATTAAAAATGCATATTGACGTCATCAAATTTAGTTGACTGATTATCAAAATGGAAACAATCCAGTTCCACTCAGTTAACTGATTCTCCACTAATTATCATTTTAGAAACATTTTAGTTAACTGTGAACTGATTTTGGAAGTTTCCAAAATAACTGATCAGCCAGTTCAGTCAACTGACTCTCTCGACCAATCAAATCACTTGCACATGGATTGTGCTTCTTCAATCAAATCTAAGCCACTCTTTTTGTTCAATCTCGACCGTCGATTCGAGAGAGATTTCTATAAAAGAGAAACTCTTTTCCTTCACAAAGGATCCTAACCTTTTATCTAATGTTATTATGCTACATTTTCTTCTCTTTTCTTAGCATTTATCATTTATAATTGTTGTTTAATTTCAAGCATGCAAATATAATCATTAGAGCACATTCAATTTGGGTTTTAAAAAGAATCTTTCACTTTTCAATTTGGTGCTTCTAAAATAAACCTTAAGTAGCTTGGATGAACAACAAACTGCATATGCATATCATCTTAGATCTTTTATCATAGCTTTAAATCCTTCGTTTAGGTTAGTGTGTAGTCACTGAGCTTGCAATGATCTGAGAGCAAGCTCATACTCCTGCCTTCTAGAAGGCAACAGGTCAACTCTTTCAGACATGCAGGATGAATAAATCCATATTCATTCCTTTATGGTATAATGACCATGTTGAAGTGTATGGCTAAATCAAAGGCCCACATTTAGCTATCACAGGGTAAGTTTTTGATGAAGGATGATAAAACCTGATATGATAAAAACTCACAAAAGCCAAAATATTATATTCAGGGTAATGTTTAAACACTTAAATGTAGATTTTGAGGATTAAGGAATGATTTGGTGAATTTTGGATGAAAGAAAGATGATGAAAATGATGAAGATGGTCAAACTAAAGATCAAAGGTATGATAAAGTTGAATGTGTTTCCAGAATCATACTGAGGAAAAAAATGGGTAGCTGAAAAAGTGCTTTCGGAATCTTGAGGGTTCATACAAAGGCTCATTGTTATGTATGTGCAGGAATAAATGCACAGGCAGATTGGAAAAATGCACAGCAAAAGGTGATATATGCGCAGGTTCTAGTTTTTTTGTTTTTTTATGGTTTTGTGGATGTTTTTTGGAAATTTTTGGTAGTTTTCAGATGATTTTGGCAAAATGAAAATGTATAAACACACGCACACAAAATGAAATGATCTAATCTAATTTAATCTAGTATGTATGCACAAACATTCTTACAATTCCTAAGGTTGGCAAGGATAGTATCTAATGAATCCCCACTTGGATAATAAAATCTAGCCACACAAATTCAAAGTGGAAAGCCTGGGAACTTGGAGGCACAGGCTCCTCCTTATAGTGCACTCACTTCTCTGGCACACCAAGTTCCAAATTCAATGGGTCATTACTTCCCAAAGAACTGCTATCTTTACTATGAACCATGCATAATGTGGGGTGTCTTCACGGGTTGGGCTACCCCTTGAACCAGCAAATAGAAGGTTTTTGGCCACTAAACAAAAGATTTTAGTAAGGACATCCATTCAGGTGGTTGTGATCAAGTCATTTTCCCAATTAAGGGGGCTCTCCCAATCCTTTCAAAGTAATATTTTCACCTTAACAATGTAGGGACTTTAACGCACCACGTGAGTACTAGAGGAGATTTTGGTTGCCACAATGAATTCACACTTGTCCACTTTGAGATTAATCACAATGGCATTTTTTGTATACCAGTTTGGAGGGGCTTGGCTTTAGCCTGTTACCGGTTGGGTCGTTCCTTGGGGTGAGTACCTCTTTTCCCACCAAATACTTCCCTCTAAAGATTATAATAGTTTCTCTTACACCCAAGGTCCATGAATGGCAAGGGGAGAGGATACATTATTATAATTTGGGATTAAAATTGAGCTATAAAATCAAGACACAATAGACAGTTTGCTAAACTAAAGAAAACAGACAAATTTGAAAAACATGTCATATTTTAAGCCCAAACGAAGGTTATAGTTTATTTTTCAAACCCCTAGGAACCTGCAAGTAAACTGTCAATAATTTAAGATTGGGGTCTTCAGATTTACGACCTGCAAGATAGCCTAAAAACTACAAGAACAAAAAAAAAACTTGTTAAGATAGTTAGCTAAAATAGAATGATGAGAAAACAGACTTCTGCTGGTGAAAATGATGTATACACATAAACATC
This sequence comes from Thuja plicata, assembly GCA_018584345.1. Classification (NCBI taxonomy): domain Eukaryota; kingdom Viridiplantae; phylum Streptophyta; class Pinopsida; order Cupressales; family Cupressaceae; genus Thuja; species Thuja plicata. Next base: position 524,707 of record MU223822.1, on the reverse strand, counting down.
GAATGAATCTGAAGGAACAAAGAACTAGTGTGCAGAATGTGTAAATGCACAGCAATAGTGGATTAAAGTGTAGTGTGATGGAATGAATGCACAGTTCTAGAAAAAATGCAGTAGGAATGGAGGTATGCATAGGTATCGGGGATGAATGCACAGAAAAATCCTGTAGAATCGTTCACACAGAAAAAACTAAAAACAAAATGTCAAAATCATGGGGAGGACCCCACGGTGGGTGCCAAAAATGTATGCAAATTAGATGTCTACTTATATAAATGAAATACTACTATTGTAAAGCTAATAAATCTATCTAAATGCAACACAATGAAGATTACAAATGATCAAATGAAATTAAAACAAGTTTACCTTCACTTACCCATTGTAGCTTGTCTCCATTGTCCTCCTAGCCTTGATTTCTTGGATGTGTTGAGCTCTCAGACTTCCAATTGAAGCTCATTGCCCAAGATGTCACCAAAGTGTGGAGATTGAGTGGATGTATGCAAAATGGCCTAAAGCTTGATTATGCAACTAATGGATGATGGAATGGTATGAAAATGCTTGGATGCTTGAGACAATACTTGGATTCTTGATTGCTTGATCTCTAGAATACTTGAATCCTTATTTTCCTATTAGCTCACTATTAGATCACAAAGGGAGAATGAGGCTCCTTTTATAGGATTTTGGAGGACCCAAGCCTAGGTGGCATAATCCTAGGGTGGAGATTGAAAGGTGGAAGATCCTAGGGTTGCTATTGACTTGGTTGA
>MU223822.1:505652-523805 GCA_018584345.1 Thuja plicata | reverse complement strand
GAGAAGCTCCTTAGGAATAGGGATTGCTTCTTGACTTAGTGTAGGAGAAGACATGTGGTCATGAGACCAAGTCTTATGAGGCCACATAGCCCTTAGGAATAGGACATGTGTGGGTGAGGATAATGATGTATTAATAATTAATAATAATTAATTATTTTAGCCAAGGTGATGTGTCAAGTGACTAGGTCTATGAGGTGCACTAGGAGATTGAGTCATATTTAGTGACTATGTAATTAATCACTTTAATGAGACTAATTTAGAAGACTTGGGATAAGAAGAATATACTATAGTTAATGTATCAAATAAATTGAATAATTTACTTAATAAATAGAAGAAATAAATATTAATTAAATAATAAATATTTAATTAATTCATCAAGTCAATATTAATTAAATAATAAATATTTAATTAATTAATTAATGAAGCCAATTTTTAGTATATACAGATCCCACGGAGCACTTTGGCCAGGCCTTGTCCCAAGGACACCTGTTGTGAATAAAACCTGAATTCCAGGTCTCTGTTGTGCTAGTGCCCACAAAACATATGAGGTCATGTGGAACTTTGATGTTTGTCTGACCTTGTTTAGTTGGAAGTCCACATGATTGGCAACAATAGCTGCCCAATCAAAATTTTGTCTATTGATGGTTATGTCGTACAAAAAGTAGTACATCCAGGCTAAGAAATCCTTGGCATGTGGTTCCCCGAAGACCCGGCATAGGAAGATGATCCCCGCTTGTATGCTTTCTTTGAAATCTGCATGGGGGATCTCCAACTTCATCTTCTTATAATCTTTCTTTGGCATCTTCAACCAATGGGCATTAAGGTGATGCCAGGCCGCTTGTTGGACTTTGTTGAATTCTTCTAGCGACTTAGCTCGAGAGATGACAATAGAATTAGTGAACTGGGGGATTCCTAGCCCCGAAGCAAAAGTTGCAGTGTCAAGAGACACTAGAGGTGTTGGGTAGCCCGTTGGAAGGGAAGCAACAAGTATAACAGCTTGGATAGTTGTGTTGTAGTATTATGCCAAAGTGAGAATCAGCTCTAGGGACTACACAAAGCAAGGGAAGCAAGCGGCCTTGATTATGTTGGAGGCGGCCACGTTCTTGGCCATGATGTCTCTGACAGAATGCTGAGTGAACATTTCCCTGACCAGGCCCTACAATTCACCCCACAGTCTGACCTTTGTGTCGGTGATCAGTTGCAATTCAGAATCCACCTTAGATCCCATGATGGCACCCTCCCTTAGATATTTTGCAGTGAGTGGGAGTTTTTCTAGCGCCTTCTCAGCCCTTGTCTTAGTGGTCACCCTTGTTGAAGTGGAGGGAAGTTCCAGACTTGCGGGAGGGGAAGGTATCTTCAACATGTTTCTTGATGGGTTTTTGGAAGCCTGCAAGACCAGACAACTGTTAATGCAAATAATCAAATATAACAAACTCTCAGGTTTTGGATATTTCATCACCATTTTGTACATGTCTGTAAAAAGACATTAGTTGACATCAAATCCTAGAAATGCAATAAAGGAAATAACTTACTTCAGATTTCATCAACACCCAAGGATTCTGAGGATTCTGGTTTATGGGACAAATGAAATGAAGACTGTGGGATTACATGGAGCCTGAAGTCCAGAAAAAATGGTCGTTATTGAAATAACCTAGCAATTGTCATACTGGGCTGAAACAGATTGTTACATGGTCATGCAATAAACAAAGTAACAGCATTAACTATGAAAGTTGTCTTAACATGAATGGATTGAATTCCACTTGGGTTGGTTTTGAATGCTCGCACATGGGGAATTAATCCTGCCATGAATGCTGAAGTGATAGGGAGAGAGAAAGGTCACAACCCAAACAAGCGAGGTGACGAGGTCAAGTCTGGCGAACACCAAGAAGGCAAGCTCGAATTTGGTTAAACAATGTAGAGGGAGCGATGAGCTCACCATGAGATGGGTAGGACTTGAATGAATGAAAATATTAGCATATGAATTTATAGGCAACCCCAGAAACTACAAACTACAAAAACTACTAGCAGGAAGCCAAAAAAATGGAATTTACAGACGCAAACAACCTATGACTAACCTACCAGCCGCTACTCGCAAATTTACAGAGACTTTACAATTGCTTACACTATCCACAATTTCATAGAGGGCAGACAACCCTCTTGCAGAGCCATCCCACCAATGGGAGGCAACGACGAAGACTAGAAAATAAAGCAAACAAAGCAAAAAGGAAAGAACAAAACCAAGGAACAAAATGCAAACCGAAAGAAAAGAGAAGGGCCAGAAGTGGACCTACCTAAAACTAGGAATGCGAAAGGAAGGGCACGGGAGGTGCTCTACAAAATGAACAGCTCTGGAAACCACAAACGCACTGAGAACACTGTAGGATAGCTTGAACGTGTACAAGTCTAAACTTTAACTCACTATCAAGCACTCAAATCAAATCACACTTAGCTCACTGTTAAATGCATAATTCACTCTAAATTCACTCTGAAGGTAATTTGTTCACGGTAAGTGTAACAATGACAGGTGAAATGCAATTAATATCCCTTAGGTCAAAATGGATAATTCCCTTCCGCAAATCTTGAGAAAAAGACAAACCTCCAAAATTCAAGCTCAGGGATCCTGTGCAACCACACCCTCCAACTAAAGAGGAAGTAAAGGCATGAGGATCCTAGGGTCTAGGATTCAGCTGGCATGAAGGAACAAAACACTTTGGGACTGGGCCCCAGAGTGAAGAAAATAAAAAGTAAATGACAACAAAGGCCCCGTGTGTTGGGATTAATGGGAAGTATGTACTCAGAGGGGATGGGTAAATCGGTACCTCTAAAACTTTGTGTATCCTTTTTATAAAGTAACCTTTGTAATCAATTGTATATCCATTCAATCTGATCTATACTATCTTGATATGAGTTATATCAAATTATAACATTAACATACATGTGAACATTCATAGAAACATTTGTGAAAGTAATTTGACACATAACACAAGCTATGATATCGCAAAAATGAGGAAGTAAAAATGTGGTGGGAATGGCAGCCACAAAATCTTCACTATCTACAGATTAGAAGGGGCCGCTTAAGGATTACAATTTGATCTCTTCTGATGATCTACCCTGTTAGGAGTATCGGTGGAGTAAAAATGCAGTGGGGATGGCACCCACAAAATCTTCACTATTTGCATATTGGAAGGGGCTGGTTAAGGCTTACAATTTGGTCACTTCTAATTATCTACCCTATTAGGAGTATCGGTGGAAAACCTGTTAAAGTCTACTCTATTAAGAGAATTAACAACACTATTGAGTGTGCACTCTATTAAGAGATTTTTTGTTGGACTGTTAAATCCACCTTCCTTGAAAGGATTTTTACACTTTTCTCCACTTCTTAGAATGATAGAAAATTACAAATTGACCTGGTAAATGAAATCTCCTATTGTTGATAGATATCCAATTTAGTTTACATAAAAATATTATCACCTAATTGTGATTGAATAATACCTTTGATTCTTGGTATCCTCTATTCTTGGTTCTTACTAACCAATTTCACCTTTATTGTTCTAGTTCTTGAAACTCTCAATCTAATCCATAGATGTGCTCGTTTGATTCATTCATGTTCTCCTCTCTCTTCACATCAATAGTATTGAATGATTGCATCATCTATTTATAGATGGATTGAATTCATCAAGTTTCGATAAAAACAATGTTAACTCTACGATCAAGTTTACAAATTATACCTAGATCTCCTAGTCTATGTGTTTTAAATCAATTAGACTAATTAAAGCACTTACATTCATGTATCTTGTCCCTAAATAAATGGATTTAAAACAAATAAATATCCTATAAATAGAATACACTTTCTTTATCTAACGTGGAAGTCAGATCCACTTTTTGCGGGCTGCAACTGACTTTCAGTTCTATCTGTCGGTCATGCTTGACTATCCTTCAGTTTTGTCTTGTCGGTTGCACATTAACTGTCTTGTTAGTCTGCACTATATCTTACATATTGGGTTCCTCTGTCAGGTTCCACTTTATCTTTCTACTTTGGATTTTGGTTTACACACTAATTTGTGTCATCGGTTCTCTTTGCACTTAGTCATCTTCGGTGATCTCTTAGTATATGATCTTCAATTTTCTCATGTCCTATTTTTCAGTGTATGCTTACCGAAAGTGTTGTTTGTATACTAATCAAAAATTAATGTCATCAATCTCCCCCTTTGACATTAGTATCAAAAACTGATATGTGCAAAATACTAACAAAATGTTAAGTATATACAACATATATAATCCTTAGTCATTTAATGACTCCCCCTATGTATATGCTGGTATAACTATACATGTGATTTCTTTCCTTATACATATCATTTTTCCATATGAATATACATATACATATCTACCATTTTCCCATCTAAATGATTGAATGAATACATGTCATTTTCTCTTTTTGTATTTTGTACTCATCATGTTCCCCCTTTTTTGATATTAAGGGCAAAGGTCATTACCTTGTAGTTTATCAAAAATGTGGGAGTGTGAAGACATCATGTCTTCCATCATTTTCTCTCACTGTTCTTTGAGGTTCTCAAGAGCCATGTGCTTGAGTGTGATCTTTGAGTGCATTTCATAGATGTTGTCTGTTACAGACATCTCGGGAGTTGCTATTAGTTGCCTTGCTAAACTGATGTGTTATTGGAGCAGTGTAAGGTTTGGTAGAAGTTGAGCTTGGAGCTCAGTTACTTCTTCCCTAAAGTGTGTTTCTGCCTCCCATAATTCCTTCCTTAACCATTTAATCTCTATGATCTTATCATAATGTATCTTAACTACATTTTCTCCATCGGTGGTTAAGCTTTGTGCACTATTTTCTAGATCTATATCAATCTTTGCAATGTTTTCACTGTTCTCTTTAGTGAACTTGTCTATTGTGCTCAATGTTTGAATCAAGTTTATATCTTCAGATATGATTGGATCTAATTTAGTGATGAATTATGTTAGCTTTACCTTATTTACTACCACTTCTTGGTTGATGTTCTCAATGAGATTTGTTGTTACTTCATCTCAACTCTCTCCTCTATTTCCTTCTTAGCATCAATATTCTGAGTTGTGATTGCATCGATTAGAGTAGCTAATTGATCTAGTATGGGCTTGTTCTGATCAATATCAATATCAGGCACTATTTGATGTAGTATGTCTCATATTGTCTCCATTACCATGGAGTCCCTATGTTGTTTCTTTAGCTTCTCCTGTAATGCCTTTCTTTGGCATATTTCTCCATATTCTTGTAATGCTTCAAAGTCAAGTGTAGATGGGTCACACTTCAGTATTTCTATAAGTTCATCTAGGGTGACCTATAACTTGTTCTTCTTTAATTTCTTTTTCTTCTTCTAAGAATCACTAAAATGTAAAACCATTGCCAATTTCTCAGCCTTCTTTGTTGTGCTCGATGAAGTGACCTTTTGTGCTTGTTTCTGCTGGTTGGCATCAGTTTCAGCTTGTTGGGTGTCTGCAGACGTCTCCACATTCACCTTAACATCGTCAGTATCATGCTTTTTGGTTTCCTAAGGAGTACCATTTTTAGTTTTGTCTCCTTCATTGGTCTCCTTAGCTTCATCAGTTTTGGTTTATGCATTCTTGTCTTGAGTATCTACATCCTTTTCTTTATCTCCTCCAATAACCTTATTAGTGTTGGTTACATCTTGAGTATCTCCAATGTCTTGCTGACCATCAGTGTTTTCATTGTTTGCTTCTTCCCCTACATCCTTGGGAGTATCCTTCTTAGGCAACTTTCTTTATTCTTGCAGGATATTGATAACTTGTATCAATATTAGCATATTGCCTGGAATATTCACTTGTGCAGTATTAAATGTTGTGTCCTGCTCATCAGTTTTATCCTTTGCAATAGTGACATCTTCATCTTTATTCACTTCCTCTGTTGGGTCATCATTAATGTCAATTACATTAGTATCTACAATGTTGTCATTTGTGGTATCTGGCCATGATTCATCTGCAATATTTGTAGTCTTGTTTCTAGTTGTATCATCTTCTTCTTTATCTAACTCATTAGATATGTCATCTTGAGTTTCCTTATCAACATCTTGTTGTTGAAGGTCTTTTTTGGGGCTTTCCTCCTTAGTAGGTCTATTCATTATCTTGCACCATTTCTTGTGGTTGTCTTTCTCAAGCTCTATAAGTTTTCCTTCAACAAATTTGTATGCTCTCAGCTTCGGTAAGAACTCCTTTTTGTACTTCATCATTTCATCTATTTCTACCTTCTTTGATTTAGGTGGCATGAGAGAAACAAGTACTCTCTCTCTCTCTTGTTTCCTTCTCATTCTTCAAATAAAATGTCCAACAAGAGTATAGTCTATCAAAGAGTTCCCTTGGTACATAACTGCCTTCAAACTGAATTGGTACATATTTAAACTTGTACATTTTAGCTATGATGGCATCCTCTACTTTATTATGATCTTCTGGGTCTAACTTCAACCATCTTTTGATCTTTGAATATGATATAGATCCAGAGTTTGCAATAGATTTGCATATGTCATCAATAGATTCAAGAGGTGTTACCTTGACACTTTCTACTTATACAGCTTCATCCTGCTCGGTGTCTTCTATATCCTTTCAAGTTCTTATGAATTTCCTTCCTCTTTTGTTTTGCCCTCTCTTCGGTTCGAGAGCTTTCCTCTTTTAATTCCTAACCTTTCCTTTCTTCAGAGGTTAAGGAGTAGAATCTTTTGATGTTTGGCTTATTTTCCTAGAAGCAGTTGTTGTCCTTGGCTTTTTAGTTTGTGGAGGAGGTGGTGAATCTAACTCTTTTTCTTCGAAGTCATCCTTTCCTTCATCTTTATCGACAAATAATTGTTCTTCAGTTTCTTCCTCCTTTTCAACTTCTTCATCCTGATTAGCTTCTTCCTTGATTGCTGATAGTATCTTTTTGAGATTCTTCACCATTTTTTCTTTCTTCCTGACAATTTTCTTCACAACCATACCAGATTTTATTCTTGTCTTGGCCTCTTCATATTTTCCAAATTTTGGTTGTTTCTTATCCAAAAGGTTCATTGATCAAGGTATCAATTGCCTTAGTTGCAAGATCAATGTTGATCTCATACTCTAATGGTTCTAACCATGTTGTCCTTGGCACAACAGGTTTAATGTATGTATTGCCATTATCAACCATGAAGCATATCTCATCCTTATATTTCTCAATGAGTTTCTCGGGGATTCTTACCCTCTTTTTCATTTGGTCTTTGAATACATTGAAGTATTCATCCATGACTATCTCAAAGTTATCTCCCATTGTAGCTATGTGCTCACTGATTTTCATGGTGACCGGTTTGGTGTTGTCCCATTTAACATCTCCTATCGATGGGAATGTTTCTTGAAAATAAAAGAAGATGCACATTATTAGTGAGCCAAACTTACGAGTGTTTGAATTTGCATTCCTGGTAGTCTTTAAGTTGTCCTTCAACTGATTCACGAGTAGTTTAGATAAATCTAATTGTGTTCCCTTCTTCAAAATTTTGAATGTTTTTTCCACCGCTCCTGATGCTATGTTGTTTAATATTCTTGTCTGGAACAATTTGTATCCTAGGAAACATGCACCAAACTTGATCTCATCATCGGTTATTGTTGTAACTTTTAGTCCTCTGCCATCCCATTTGGCTCTTGTCATCTTCTCGGTCTCAACCTTTGGTGGATGCTTGATTGCCTTTACTTTCTTGGTTATGATGTAATCGATGACCGCATGGATGACATCTTAGGTTATTACCTTCGATTCATCAAGCCATATCTTGTTGTTATGCATTCGGCTTAGCACTAACCGAATCCATTCCATATTGAAAACCTTCAAAAACATTATGGCATTGGTGATCCATTTTACTTCAATATGTTTGTGCTCATCTTTTAGTGTTCCATCTTTGTTGCATAGCTTCTTATAAGCTTCTTCAACCTCTTATGTTCCTATCTCTGCAATCTTGCAGTGTATGAAATACCAAACATCTTCCATGAGTAAAAACCTAGCTGGTATGCATGAAAATGCTCTAGCGTCATTGGGTTGTGAGGAAACCTTAGGATGGATCTTGTAGTTAGGTTCCTCACACATTGAATTCTTAATGAGTTGGAACTTATCTTTCTTTGCGTTCTTGGCTTTCACGGTTCTTGATGTCGAGGACATTTTCATAAATTTAGGGCTTTCTGCAAAATGTGTAAAAATAGAGTTGTCATTCTCATAGAACTTACTGTTTATGCTTGCAAAGATTTCTGATCTTCTTGGGAGTGTTGTGTGTCAAGTCGTGGTCACTCTCTAACTTAGTTTCTCTTTGCTCAAAAATTGCCTTGGTCACTCTGCTCTGGGTGTCGTGAAAAATGAGTTAATCTGTTGCCCTATTTATAGGTGTTTCCCTATTTATAGGTGTTTCCTTAAAATGCATGCCATAAATGCTTACCAACTCCTCAGTGTATGAAGACTGAGTTCATTGGTGAAGACTTCACTTTCCTTCGGTGACAACATAGCATTTCAAAGCAGTCGTTAACTCACTTGCTTTTACCGATAGGTTTCAGTGTCACTGACAACTTGTTCATTTGCTTGGTTACCGACGAGGCTCAGTTTATACTTAGCAAATTTTCTTTTAACCAACGCTTCTCGGTAAGTGTAGGCAGTCTCATTTTTTAGTTTATACTGACGGGTTTTAGTATGTATGCCCGAAAGCATACTTATCATAGATTTGAACAAGTAATACCATGATGCATCTTTCTTTATGCTTATTTGGAATTTATATCAACATATTATGGAACTGATGTAAAATAATAACATGGGTAATGCAGTTCCATACTTACTTGTTCTACTTAGGTGGGGGTAGTGATGTCACCAGATCCATTGGATGGGGTATCACCATTTGCATTGCTCGGTCCAACTTCATCATTACTTGAATCTTTTCTCCACATTTTGTCTCTTGCTCTCTAGATGTCTTCAATGGTGTTTCCATTGGGATATGTGCTTGTCTCTATCATTAGGTCTCTATAGTCTTTCTTGAGATGACCAACTTTATGACAGTGTAAGCATGCCATTTTGGGGTTAGTGCAGCCTCTAGACTTTCTAGTCCATTATCTCATACAGTTTGCAGCAATGTGACCATATCTTCCACATGCTGTATAATTTGTCTAAGAATTTTAGTCCCATACATATTGATTATCGACTCTATTCATTTGATAGGGAGTTTCTTGACCTTTAGGCTTCCATGCTTGCCTTTTCTTTTTCCAGCATTCAAGAGTTTTGTGCCCATTCATTTTGCATGTAGGATAGTATTTGTCCATGTAGGTTTCCTTCTTTGGTTGTTTCATCTCATACTTACATTCATATGCTTTATGTCCTTTCTTGTTACATTTATAACAAAATCCTATGAATGAATATGTAGATTTAGGAATACCTTTCATTTTGCCTCTATATACATTTGATGTATGACCTTGATTTCCACAGTGATTGCATATAATCTTTCTTGGTTTTGAATTTGTGTAGACATTCTTTGGATCAACTTGATTTGATGATTCTCCATTCTCGGTAAAACCTAGACCGGTATTGTTGTTGACTCTTCGTTGTCCTTCAAGAAAATCATCAATCCTTTTATTTCTTTCTTCAACTTTCTTGATAATTTCATTATGCTATTGCTGAATTCTTATTTCATGTTTCAACTTTTCATTCCCATCCTTCAATTCACCGATAGCTTCTATTCTTTCAATAAGTTCAACATTTAATCTATTTTCCTCTTGACTCATAAGAATAATCTGATTTGTAATCTCATGGTGATACTCTGTAAGTCTTTGTATTTCAGACTCTTTTTCTTGTAGCTTTTTTGTGATCTTTCTTCTATCATCAATAGCTAGTGTTCTTTCTTCCTCAGCGTGACTAGCATTGTTCATGACATCAATCATCCTTACCATCTCTATCTCTTGACCGATTTGTAGAGATTTGACTTGTCCAGCTAGATGTAGATTGATTTCAGTTAGGCTTGTGATGATTTCTTCTAATGTATCTGATACTTTGGTTGTAGTTGATCCTGAAGACTCAAAGAAAACTGGTATCTCTTCTATCATCTTAATTTCAAGCTTTTTATTCTCAATATTTTTACCAAGTTTGTACTTCTCCATTGTATGATCTTTTCTCTTAAGCCTTTAATCTTTTCCAAGAAGATCCTTAGCTCTGATATCAATTGTTAGGATTAATGGGAAGTATGTGCTGAGAGGGGAGGGGTGAATCAGTACCTCTAAAACTTTTTGTATCCTTTTTATCAATTAACCTTTGTAATCAATTGTATATCCATTCAATCTGATCTATACTATCTTGATGTGAATTATATCAAATTATAACATTAACATACTATTGGAAAGTTGACTCCCAGGGAGTATATGGCTTATTTTGTGTTGTCATTATGGAAACAAAGTCATATGAAGTTTTCACAGTAAACTATGAAGTGGAAAATTGACTAAGTATAGAAGACAGAATAGAACAGTGACTTGTAGTCAATCAGGGCATCAGTGCACATGCGTACGATCACCTAAGGATATGCATGTTCATACTTAAGCTCTATGGTATGATAATATGCTTACCCTATACACGCATGGTACGGAATGGTAGTACAGAAAAGTTACAAAAAGAACAAGTTCACCAGCAGTCTAGAATACAGAGTATGAAGCTGACTTCATTGTTTTGATTAGCGTGTAATATTTTGTTATGTAAAGGCTAAGCGCCTATTGTAGCAAGTTTGTAATTGTGTATTAAACATTTTTGTAAACATAATCAAGCCAATTTTTTTGGAAGCTTTGTGTATTATGTTTTGGGTCGACTATGGTCTTGTTTTGAGTTGCGTCTATTTAGGTGTAAATATATATATATATGTAATGCAAAGATACCTTTGAAGCGTCGTTGAATAAGTCAGAGAAGATGTATAGTAGAGTAGTATGAATATATCAGCATGAGAAAGAGCCCTTAAAGAAGTTAAGAGCATAAGCGCATAACTGGAACTGATCAGACATCTATGTCACATACAGCAATTCATTTTTGGATATAGTGTGTATCTATTCTCAAGAGGTTGTATCCTTCTTTCTTTTTGAGCAGTGAGCTCTTGGATAGTGAGTCCTCACCCTTAACAAGGTTAATTGTAAAAGACTCCTAATAGGTTCAGACCCTTAACCAGGTCATTGTACTCATATTGTAAAGATTGCTTCTAACAGGGCAAAGGAACTTTAACAGGTTCATTATACTAGTACAATATTTGTGGGTATTAATTCCCACCGAGGTTTTTCCTCTAATCAAGGTTTCCCCGTAATCATATCAAGTGTTATGTGATCTTGTGTTATGATTCATTGAATGTATAACTGATTTATGTTTAAGTTGCTGAAATTGAATAATAAGCTAAACACTGATTCACCCCCCCCCCCCCCCCCCCCCTCTCAGTGTTTCCAACAATTGGTATCAAATCCTGGTCCTTAGAGAGAAAATTTTAACCACTTGAGGAGATCATGGATTCAGCAGAAGTCAAACATCTGAAAAAATAATCTTGAAGCATCCCTTGAAGATCTAGATAGATCTGAGAAAGAGAATGAAGAACTGAAATTAAAATTTGATGGCTCACAATTGCTTATTAAGAAATTAAGGAAAGAACTGAAAGATTGCTCCACCAATGACTTAAAATTGAATGAAGAGAATAGGTCTCTAAAAGATAAGATAGATGAATTAAATGATCAGTTAACTGATATCTTAACAACTATTGAAGAGAAGAACAAAGAAAACAAACAGTTGGATGAAGAACTCATGCAAGCCAATATGAAAATCTTGGAATTAGAAAACATGAAGAACAAAATTGAATCTGAATTATCAGGAGCAAAAGACAAGATTGACAAATTACACATAAGCTCTAATCTGATTCAATCATAGCTCTATGAACAAAAGCTAAAAGGTGATACCATTGGTATGGGATACAGCACAGCTCAAATTGAGATCAATTCATCACAAGAAAGAAAGAAAGAAAGCTCAAACAGAATCTTCAGAAGAAAAGAAAATTGAAAATCATAAAGAGACTAAAGCAGAATCACCAGACGATAAGCACAAGGTATTCAACTGTACTTTCTATGCCTGTAACAAGCATGGACACTTGGAAAGATATAGTAAGAATGTAATACCCTTCAATGGTTATTTATACTCCTATAATAAGTTTGGTCATAGGGCTATTCATTACAGAATTAATCAAAGAAATCAGCCACAACTGAACCAAAGGAATCAAGCTCAATTCAATCAAATAAATCAACCTCAAAGAAACTTGTTGAACATTACATGTCAGATATGTAACTACAATGGACACGTGGAAAAACAATGCAACATGATGAATAACAACACCAGACCTCCTATCATCTGTCACTCATGTGGAAAAGCTGGACACGTCTCAAGGTTTTGCAGATCAAGAACAAAAGGACAAGAGAATCCCAAGAAGTCTTTGTTTGAAGAATTAGGAGAAGTTAAGATTGTGGAAGCTAAAGCTAACTCAAATAAAATATGGGTTGAAGTAAAGAAGGATATTGAAGAGAACAAGGTAGCAGATGCATCCTCAATGGATGCACCTTCTACTTCTAGATAGTTGACCCTCATGGTCTTAGGGGGAGCTATTCTAGCTCTGAACCCCTGTGTGGCTGGTATACTCACCTTTGAGTATGTGCCTATGTATTCATGCATGTGATCATGGATTAAGGTTATATGCATTCATGCATTGCCCTTACTTCGTTCAGAACAAAGTTTGAAAATCTCTTTGTAAATTGCTTTACGACAATGAGCATTAAATGAAATTAACCTTTATATAAATTTGGTAAGAGATCTTAAGACCTCACTTTTCATTTAAGATAGAGGCATTCAAGGAGCAGACAAGTATTGAGCATCAAAGCACTTCAGTTTACAGGATTAGTTGGTTTGTGAATGAATTATCAATTGGAATGGAACCCTAGCAGTCGTGCCATTTTAAAATCATTGTGAAACCCTATTTAACCTAGTTACAAGTAAGTATGGCCACTCTTTTTGTATTCAACATTGCTGAGAGGAAGAGATTTGTTTTTAAGAAGCATCCATTCAAGTCCATACTAGATGATGTTGAAGGAGCATTCTCTAGGACTCTGCTTGGAGTCGTGCATGTAGAAGACATCCGCACATATGTTTATTGCAAGAAGGAAACGGTTGGAGACAACAACATTGCATTTCTCATGGGTTCTATGTTGAAACCAAACTATACATTCAAGAATGAATAAGCGCATCTCACTGATAACCCTATCTTTGAGAATTCCAATGCGCATGAGTTCTACAAGACAGAATGGGTTAAAATCCTATTGAGAAGAATACATGATGACCTCTACTAGATTGGTGAAGTTCCTATTTGCATCACTGCTGATCTAATTCATGAGATGACTGGACTACCCAAGACTAGACCAGTTCTTCCAACTGGAAAAGATGTTAAGAAACAAGTTGAGCAAGCATGCTTATCAAGGAGTGATAGGCGCGGTATGACAGTTGATCCTATCAAGGAAGATGACATTAAGCTAGTTACCATGATACTAGGTTATAAATTCCAGCATGCAAGTAGACTAAATAGTGTATCTATAGCCACTGTCTTAACATCAATAAAAATGGTGAAAGACAATACTCAGTACAACCTATGTGAGATATTGCGCACTCAATTGATTGACAACATCCGAGCTATCAAGCATGATAAAAGCAAGATATTCAAGTTTGGTTCACTAATCATATATCTTTACTTCCACATAGTAGGAAAGGTTGCAAATCTCTACCTAGACAGAAGAAAACCCACTATGTCACAGATTTCACTTAAAGTCACATCAAAGAGTAGTGTGAAGGACTCTATGGATATAGACATCAAGTCATTCAGATTCAAGATGTAGAAGAGATTCAGGATACCTGAGAAAATAGTTGAGAAGTACAAAGACACCATATGCTTCATGGTGGAGACTGATTGTACTTGTATGGAGGTAGTTGACCCTAGGACGAAATGGATTCACCCTCTTGGTTATGAGGTCAAAGAACATGTTTTGGAAGGTTATGCATGAGTTCTCTTATCTGCGCCCAAAGGTCCCAATGAACCTAGATGGGGCACTTACAGGGAAAAGACAAACCAAGTTGATTCTATCCTATACAGTGCTAAGAACAAAAGGAAGGCATCTAGAGTTACCTCAAATATCCTAAAAGTTCATGGTGTTACTCAAGAAGATCTTGACAAAGCTAGAGAAGCCAAGATAGCCAAAGAGCTTGAGAAGACTCCCACTGAAGTAAAAACTGAAAAGACTGATGATATGCCCAAGAAGAAGAAGAAGAAATCAAATAAAGATACATCTGTGCCATCAACCACCATTGATCTGGATGCATCTCCACCATCAGTACCTAGCAAGAAGTCTAGAGGAAGGAAGCAAGTGCCCACTAATCATCCATCCTAAAGAACTACAATGAGCAAGGTAAAGAACACACAAGCTCCTCCTGAGGTAGGTTTCAGACCTAGTCTTAATGTCTTAAGGAACATAATTGTAAATGAGGGAAGACTAGAATCTCTTAAGAATGCATATGACAAATACCAAGAGATAGACAAATCAGAGATCCATTCTATGATCATCTCTCACATGATCAAGTTCAAAAGGATAGTGTTAGAACTCAAAACAGTCATACCAGACAAGGTATGGAATATACTTGATATGTTGAAGAGGCAAGCAATTGAAGAAGGTATGAGGATAAGAGAAGAAAAATTGGATAGTCTTCTCCTGGTGTGCTCACATGATGAGAAAGTCATTTTGTTAGATTTAGTAAAGCCACACCTAAGAACCAAAACAAGAATTCTTCATATCATGAACAAGGAGTATGATCTGGTTGGTGAAGAGAATCATAAGGCATTTGAGCGGGTATTTTTGGATAGACATATGTATCCATCAACAGTGCCTATAGCTAAGGCAACTCCCGTTCCTCCTAAATAGGTTGCAGAACCAGTAATTCAGAATGCACCTAAGATAGGGCCACAGGTTTTAGTGCCCTCAGTCTCAATAGCCTCTGATACAACAAAGGATTCAGGGGATACTATAGTAATTGATGATATCAAGATATCTATGACCACCTCTGATAATGATATGGATAAATTTGGAAAAGTATTTGTAAACTCGGAAGAGACAGAGAAAGCATGCACTGATGATACATCTTTGCAACAAGATAAAGTTCCATCTACAGATTCAACAAATTTCAACAAAGAGGAAGATAATCAAACCAATGAGTTACCATCTATGGAGATCCTAGTTAAAATTGAATGCATGGAAACTAGTCATAATACCATATTCACACCATTCATTCAACCATCTACCTCATTGTTGTCAAGTTTAACTCCTGACTCAGCAAGTCTGGATGCTTGGGGAGAAGAAGACCTGATCAAGATTAGTGTCTTAACCATGGAAAAGGCCAAAGAAAAATAGGTTATGAGAAATCCTCTATTCCTAGAATCAATAAACATCTTGAATGATCTAGTGCCTGTGGATAAGAAATTAGAAAAAATTAAATCAGTTGATGATGTAGACAGCATACTAACAAGCTTCAAAGCACATTTTATAAGCTTAGTAGACTCAGCCACAAGAATTGCAGAAGATGAGTATAAAAAGGAAAGGTTGAATGAACTAGTCAAGAATTTCTCATTAGATCTGAAGTCCTTGAAGATTGGTCAGTCTATGTTGAAAGAGTTGGCAGCTAAAGGCAGAAATGTAATTGCCAACTGCATGGACAGGGTGAAATTCACCTCTAAACATATCAAGAAGATAGAGGAGGCAGACATTTTGGTTTACAGTGTTCGGAAATTAGTTGAGACATCCATGCAAGATATGAACATCTACAACTGTATCTTTCAAGGTCAGATTGACAAGATAGAAAAAGCCAAAATTGAGATCAATTAGATAAGGACCCAGCAGAATCGGCTGAGAAATGCACTTGCACCCTCCTTAGCAATTCTGGATGAGAACATCAAAAAAATTGATGCCACCATTGTCACTTATGATCAAGGTCCCTGCATGGACTTGATGAAAATGGAGAAGCTCGCCTATGCTCTATGTGCCCATCTCCAGACGGTTGATGCAATGAAGGCATTCTGGCAGCAAGAGATAAAGAATCTTCAAGTTGTATATCCATATGTATATATGGAGTAAGTATCTAGAGACTTACAATTTTTTCACCTTTGTCATTAATGTCAAAGGGGGAGTAATGAATGTGTGAGGAGAAGTGTATGTGTATGTAGTATATATTATAAAGTATAATGATATACAATTTTTGGGTGTTAGTCAATTTTGAGTAACTTGGCCACATTCCTTTGTTGCCATTAATGACAAAGGGGGATATTGTTGGCAAGTTGACTCCCAGGGATTATATGGCTTATTTTGTGTTTTCATTATGGAAACAAAGTCATATGAAGTTTTCACAGTAAACTATGAAGTGGAAAATTGACTAAGTATAGAAGACAGAACAGAACAGTGACTTGTAGTCGATCAGGGTATCAGTGCACGTGCGTACGATCACCTAAGGATATGCGTGTTCATACTTAAGCTCTATGGTTTGATAATATGCTTACCCTATACATGCATGGTATGGAATGGCAGTATGGACAGGCCTTTCTAACAAAATAAAGGTTTGTAAACTAACAATTTGTGCAAGTGCACCCAAAACGCAAGACACAAGGTTAATCGATTAAACTCCAAATTTTGATATTTATGAACTAATCTACACCACAATACAGGCACAAATGTTCAATTTTAAGCCCCAAAATAAAGTGTTGATTGCTTGTTCGATTTTAATGCACCAAATTGAAAGATTTTTTTCCTTTGTTCAATTGTTAACCTCACGTCAATTTTAAGCCCAAATCTGAAATATGAGGTGTGATATGTTTTTACAAGCACTGTTCTTTTTAAACCCAAATTGACAAATGAATTCCTTTTAGTTTGTGTTGTTTAAACAAGTTAGTACCATAAAGGATTATTTGCAAAAATGAGAATATGTGAAACTTTGAAAAAAAATGAAACGGTGCTCACCAAAACTTACCCTCCTCTGTCCTTGATGACTTTGATCCAACCCTACATAGAAACCAAAAAGAATGTCAATTAAAAAAAGCAGATGGGCAGAAGACTTGGATCTGATATTTGCAATATTTGCTGTGATTGCGGCAATCTTCCTGCAACTGCGGTAATCTTCCATCGATTGCGGTAATAAAATTGCAATTGCAGCAAAGTGCTATCAATTGCGGTAATTAACTTGCAACTGCAGCAAAGTGCTATCGATTGTGGCACGGATCGGACAACTGCGGCAGAATTATTGCAATTGCAGTAAACTTCTTACGATCGCGGCATGGATCGGGCGATTGCAGCAAAATACCAGAAGTCAGAGACAAGAAAATAGACAGAATTACTGTGAAAGCCTACAATCAATTGCGGTATTAAACCAGTCGATTGCGGCACAGTATGGGCGATTGCGGAAAAATTCCAGCAATTGCAAAATAGTACAGATGTGGAAGAAAAGTGCAATTTTTAAATTTATGACCGTACGGTCATGGTTGATCTATTCGTTTCTTTGTCTGCAAGAGATATTTGGGATGTTTCTTCACGTCAGGTTCACCAAAATGTATGCCTCTCTCCGGTTTCCCATAGCTTTCCAAAGGCGAGGGTTAGTAGCAAAGGTTTACAAATGAATGCAAATCAAGTATACAATGACTACTAAACGAATAATAGAAACATGAGCAATAAAATGTACAAGCAAGAGAAAGGAAGACAAATAAATGCAAACCCCACGATGCTTGAAGCTTCTATTGTTTCTCTCTACTCCTTCTGAAATGTTGTTCTTGATGCTCAGTATTGGCGGGGCAACGTCTATGACTTGAGAAGCGTCGAGAATTTGAGAATTGAAATGTGTGTGTGTGATCGCAAGATGGCTTGAATTCTAGAACCAAACTAACGGAGTAATGGCGTATGAGAGCTTGAAATCCTGGATCCTTCAAATGGTTATGAAGGGTTTATTATATAGGAATTGGTGATGAAATGAACAGTTGAGATCAATCCCAGAGATAGGGAGATGAACGGTTGAGATCAAAAGGAATAGGAGAGGTCCTCAGT
>MU223822.1:482624-505339 GCA_018584345.1 Thuja plicata | reverse complement strand
TTAATGGTAATTAATCAATTAAAGCTATTTAATTAAATAAAATTAATTATTTAATTAATTTTGGGAATTTGATTAGATGATTTGGGGAATGAATTTAGAGGAAAAAAGATGATTAATTAATGATTAAGAAACCATTAATTAATAAATGAAAATTAGTGTTTTTAATGTAAAGTCGCAAGCCTGTCCATTTTAGGGTGTCTACACATTCTTTCTCTTTGAGCAGTGAGCTCTTGGACTGTGAGTCCTCACCCTTAACAGGGTTAATTATAAAAGACTCCTAACAGGGTCAGACCCTTAACCAGGTCATTGTACTCATATTGTAAAAACTGCTTCTAACAGGGCAAAGGAACTTTAATAGGTTCATTATACTAGTACAATATTTGTGGGTATTAATTCCCACCGGGGTTTTTCCTCTAATCAAGGTTTCCCGTAATCATATAAAGTGTTATGTGATCTTGTGTTATGCTTCATTGAATGTATAATTGATTTATGTTTAAGTTGTTGAAATTGAATAATAAGCTAAACATTGATTCACCCCCCACCCCCCCTCTCAGTGTTTCCAACACATACATGTGAACATTCATAGAAACATTCATGAAATTAATTTGACACATAACACAAGATATGATATCGCAGAAAACTCCTATGAGGAAGTAAAAATTGTGGTGGGGATGGCACCCACAAAATCTTCACTATCTGCATATTAGAAGGGGTCGGTTAAGGCTTACAATTTGATCACTTCTTATGATCTACCCTGTTAGGAGTATCGGTGGAGACCTGTTAAAGTCTACTCTATTAAGAGCTTTAGCAACACTATTGAGTGTGCACTTAGTTAAGAGATTTGTTGTTGGACTGTTAAATCCACCTTCCTTGAAAGGATTTTTACACTTTGCTCCACTTGTTAGAATGATAGAAAATTACCAATTGACCTAGTAAATGTAATCTCCTATTTCTGATACATATCCAATTTAGTTTACATAAAAATATTATCACCTAATTATGATTGAATAATACCTCTAATTCTCGGTATCCTTTGCTCTTGGTTCTTGCTAACCAATTTCACCTTTTGTTATTCCAGTTCTTGAAACTCTCAATCTGAACAAAATGTAGGGACGGGTATGCAGGGCATAACAGGTGCATTTGGGAAAGTTTTTGTTTGACTCACTTTACTCCAAGTGTAATAGAAAGATGATGCATAATGAGGTTAAGATCCAAACCTGACATATCAGAATAGTTCCATGAGAAGTTTATATTTTTCTGTTCGAAGAAATTAGTGAACTCTTTCAATTCCTCTTCTTGCAATGATTGAGCTACATGCATAATATGTGAAGTTTCCTATGTTCCAATTTTCACTGTCTATGTTGGCTTAATCAACACTAATGATCTTTCTTTTAGGTAGATCATAAGGATATAAAGTTTCCCATCCTCTGGCACCTCTAAGAGGTTTTGACCATTGGATATGTCATTTATTTTTACTATTTTTGGATCTAACACTGCCACTAAGTGGTTTTCACCATCAGACCTTATTTTATTTTTACTCTTTCTTTTTAGACTAAGATACTTGATATCCCCCTCTTCCATGTTCACTCTCCTTACATTGGTGGAAGAAGGGACATGTTCAAGTAGTAGTATAGGGCATAGTCACTCAAGAAGGATAACACAATAAGGGGTTCAGTGGAGTTCCATTCAATAAGCTTAGGATGTACCAAGGATATAGGTTCGACGGGTTCTAGAGATAACACTGGGCTATCATTATATTTCATGAACATCAAGGTAAGATTTATGACCTTATCCTCCAAAGAGTTATCTAAACAACAAAGCATCCTAAGATTGCTAGCATATTCATTGTTAGTATATCGCAGACCTAACTCGTTCGACCTAACACTAGAATTTTGACCTTTGTCCCGTGCAACCATTCAATCAAGGGTGACTTTTAGAGGTACTATCTCAATTCATGATACTAATCTAACTCACATACCAATATTGGTTCTAAGGTTCCAACAAATTTTGGAGAATGGTTTATTCTTTGATCAACACTTGAGTTTTCTCCTTGTTCACTATGAGCATCAGATCCTTCTCCTCGGGCATTTTGAATACTAGAGATTTCTCCTTGAGCATTAGAACTTTATCCCCTTTCATAGAAATCTGCAAACTTGTGAATAAAACCAACTACTATATCTATTATAGCATCATAAAGTTCATCCCATTCATGCTCATGTGAGTAAATTTGGATATCATTAGACCTACCCAAATACTGTGATATAGTCACGGGGTGTTCTTCTTCATTTTGGTTGTTTGATGTTAATGAGTTGTCCTCACAGGAACTAAGGGATTCCATCCTTTCTATCATGTTTATATGATGAGGTAAGTCAAGTACATGGGTCACAGTTACCAATTTCCCCCAGTTAGGGTGTCTTCTCTTGGTTCATTGTGATGCTCTTGTTCTTGATCAAGTGATTTATTTCTTTCCAATTCAGATATATGTTCTTTTTATGGTTCATGATATTGTAGGTGTGCACCTTAAGGGGTAGCCTCTTGTAATTTCTCTTCTTTTAGTGTCTCCTCTTCTGGATCAGACTGACTTACTACTGATTATGATAGATAGGGTTCTCCTCGATACTCTAATTTTTCCATTTGTGTGTGGAGTAATCTTTCATAGGAAATAGGTATGATTTATGCTTCGTCTTCATCATTGGAATCTGATGCTCTATTGAAGATAGGACCATCTTGGGAAGGGGGGTTGGATTTTTGTTCATGGTACCCCAAACCCATTTTATCTTTAGGACTCCTAAATTATGTATGTATGGGTTCTAGCAGTCCTTTTCCCTTTCCTAGTGGTCCACTTCCTTTGTATCCCATTTGTTGCATCAACTTGTATCCTTTTCCATACTTTTAAGGGGAAATATCTATATGCTTTACTTCTGCATCATGTTCCTCACCTTTGTAAAGCCATCTAAAGATGGTAGCGATCTAAAATCATACTCTTCCATTCTGGCATCTTGGATGTTGAGTTTCTTTTCAAGATAATTCATCATAGATTTTCTATTTTTTCTTCTTCTTGACGTCTCAATGCTTCTTTATTGTGGGGAACCATGTTTTTATCTTTCTTTAGGTTATTACAATAGTAACTAGAGTTTGCAGGTATAGTCACTTCTAACCCATTATGTGGAAACTTCACACACTAATGATATGTTGATGGGATCGCTTGCAAATCATGGATCCAAGGCCTACCCAATAAGATGTTGTATGCTAAGGGTAAATATAGCTCTTGACAAATCACATCTCTCTCAATTGGTCCAACTCTAATGGGTAGCACAACCATGCCTTTAGATGATCTTTCCTCTCCATCATATGCTTTTATAGTTATCTTTCTTTGAGGATCAATAGACATATTTTGAGAAGCCTCAATCTTTGATAAGGTTGAATGTATAGATGTTCAAACCAGTGCCTCCATCTATCAAGACATGTTTGACTTAGTGTTTGTGAATAAGGACTTCAATGTGAAAAGGTTGGCTATGTGGATAATTCAAGGACTTTTTGTCTTCCTCAGAGAAAGATAGAGAATCTAGAGATGCTATGTGGGTCTTTAGGTATGTTCACAACTAATAACACTTGTTAAAGGATCTCTCTATGTGCTGGTGAGATTTTGAGTAACTCAAAGATAGATATTTACATTGAAGTGCATTGAAATTGGTCCACTAGATTGTGTTATGCCATGCATACCCATCCCTACATTTTTTTGGCAAAATGTAGGGTCCCCCTTTTTGCTTTTGCCTTGTTCCTTTTTATTTTGTTTTCTTCCAACCTTTGCTTCCGCGGGGTCATTTTCTTTTCTTTTTGGTTTCTCTTCCTCCGGGACCTAGTCCCAAAGTGTTTTTGTTTCTTTGTTCCAGTTGGGTTCCAGGTTCTGAACTCCAGGATTCTTTGTCACTACTTCCCCTTTTGTTAGAGGGTGTGGTTGCATGGGATCCCCGGGCCCAGAGTCTAGAGGTTTGCCTTTTTTTGAGACTTGCAGAAGAAAGCGATACATTTTCACCCTAGGGGTATAAATGAAGTTTCACTTGTCATTTTCACATTTACCATGAAAAAATTACCCAGAGTGATTAGAGCAAATTTGTGTTAACTGTGATTTTCTTTGGAAGGTTTAACAGTGCTTTTTAGTGAAGTTGATATTAGAGCTTGTGCGCGCCTTCATCTTCCCTACAAGGTTTTTGGTGTTCACGGTCCATGAAGATTTATGGTTTGCATAGCACCTCCTATGCTCCTCCTCCCACATTTCTTGGTTTCAAGATAGGCCCTTTGGCTTCTTCCTATTTTCTTTCATTCTTTCTTTTCTGGTCTTTTCTTCATTTTTGTTTGCTTTGTCTTATGGTTTGTCATCGCCTCCCATTGGTGGGATAGCTCCGCAAGAAGGTTGTCCACCTTCCTTGCATTGTTTTCTTTCCTATAAATAGTGTAAATTCTTTTAAGCTCTGTAAGTAGTTGTAATTTCTATGTAAACTATCGTAACTTCTCTATAAATTGTAAATAGTTTGTAGGATAGGGTCGTTTCCTATAAATTTTGTCATTATTTAGCTTCCCATGTAAATTAGTTCTATACATTGTCATGTCTAACCCTTCCTATGGCAAGCTCTCCATGCTCTCCACATTGTATACACTAAGTTTTGAGCTCGCCCACTTGGTGTCCACCTAGTTCAAACTCGGCACCTCACCTGTTTGAGCCATGGCAGTTTTCTCTCTCCTCTGTCGCTTCTCATTGATGGTGGGATTAAATTCCCCCATGCGTGAGCATTAAAAACTATCTTGTTAGGAATTCAATTCATCCGTGTCTAGACTTCTATCACCATTAATGCCATTACCTTGTTTATTGTGTGGCCATGTGACAACCCACGTTAGCCCAGTATGGCTCACTGCCCGGTCACTTTGATAACGACTAGTTTCTCCAAACTTTGGGTGCTAAAAAGTCTCCGGGCCTTCATCCCATTTTGTCACATAAACCATTATCTCTGGAACCCCCAGGTGTCGATCAAATTCCATGTAAGTTGTTAATTGTTATATTTATGGGATTGATGTGGGCTAACATCTTTTGACAACATGTTTGAAATGGTGGTGAACCCTACAAAGTCTGTAAAATTGATTTATATTTTATCACATCTATTAATGGTTGTTCAGTCTTGCAAGTTGTAGATCATCCAACAAACAATGTCTGAAGTAACAACTCCTCCTGGAAGTCCAGAACTTTCGACTACCTCCACTCGGGCGGCCACTAAGACAAAGGTAGAGAAAATGTTGGCCAAGCTCCCATTAACATCCAAATACCTGAGGGAAGGTGTCCTTGTGGGATCCAAATTGGATTCCAAACTTCAAGATATTACCAACACAAAGGCCAGACCATGGGCAGAACTACAGGGCCTTGTCTGAACAATGTACCAACAGTGATCTATCATGGATCATATGGTGAAGAATGTGGCCACCTCTGGCATTATCAAAGTTGCATGTTTCCCCTACTTGGTGCAGGAACCATAACTGATTCTCCACCTGGCGAAGCACTACAACGCACCTACCTGGGTGGTTTTCCTTACTGCTTCCCTACCACTGAATTACCCAACAATCATTGTTACTCTGGATGCTACCACCTTTGCTTTGGGACTAGGGATTCCCCAGTTCATAAATGCTACAATTATCTCTCAGTCTACATCATTGAAGGAGTTTGAGAAAATTCCCTAGCTTTCCTAGCAGGAGTTCAATTCTTACTGGTTGAAGTCCCCGAGGAGGGACTACAAGAAAATGAAGTTGGAGATCCCCCGTGGAGATTTCAAGGAATGTGTACATGCGGGGATCATCTTTTTATGTAGGCTCTTCAGAGAACCCCATGCCAAGGAATTTTCAGCATGGATATATTATTTTCTCTACTACATCACCACTCATGGATAGACCTTTGACTGCATGACTATTATTTCCAACCATGTGGACTTCCAACTGAACAATGTCAGTCGAACATTGAAGTTCCACATGACTTCATATATATTATGGGCACTGGAAAAATAGAGACCTTCTCTCTGGGGTTTGCAGACAGTGGGCATTCTTGGGAACAGGCTTGGCCAAATTGTCTCATGGGAACATTATCCCTAGATCCAATGGGAAGCCAGCTTCCCCAATTTTTGTCAGGTAAATGACATGTTCATTTACCACAACATTTTGAAACTTACTCAAGATTCTGGGTACCGACTATCCAAGGAAGCAATGACCTTGGTGAGTTCTTACAGTAATTATTTTATTCAGTTTCAGCAACATTCTTACATTCGGGTGACCGGGTTCTTGAGAAAGCCCTACCTACTCCCCAAGTATTGTGGGGATAGGATTATTCTTTTGGAGTTGTACAAGCAAATCCTGGAACTTCACACATTATTTGCTTTGAAGAAGGTTACCTCCATCCCATTCCCAATTACTTGCGGGAACTATTCTTGCATCCTTACAGTGGCCAAGGAGGCTAATAATGAGTTCAAGAGTCTGGGAATGGCCGAGTTCCACCTGGCAAAGAACAACTTTGATTCGCTCGACAAGATAAGTGCAGCACTACCTCGGGCATCCACACCACATGAACCTCAGATTGAGGATTTTTGGGCAGATTTCCAGGATGATTTCAACCTCTAGAATCAGAAGTACTCAAGGATGTACAAAGGGATGATGAAGAGCCTCGATCTTCAGACCTTTCTAAAATATTTCTCAGATAGTGGGCCTCTAGAGGACCCATCATACAAGGTACAAGGGATCAATAAGATGGATCTCCCTCTGATGGATTGGGACACCCCATAGATTTTGACAATTGAAGACGTCAGCCAGGATGTCATACAGAGCAGTCATGATTACTTTGCACATGTGTGAAAGAAAAGCACCTGTAGGGGTCCAATTTTGTGGGGGTTTACTTCGGCCTCCAGAGCTGCAGGGCCAAGTAAAGATAAGGCGAAAGAAAAAGAGAGCACCCCAGCCTAGGTTCCATCCCTGGATTCACTCCCCATTTTTTAGCAAGTTCATATTCAACTTGAGGCATCCTGCCAGATAAGTCAAAAATTAAGCACCCAGCTCTCATGCAGTCTTCTAGTTACTCCTGTGGGATCTACCCTCCCGGTAGGATCCCCTTGACTGGCAGCACTCATGAGCTAGCAGACGAAGGCCGAGGAGGAATCTATGGCTATTTTATATGTCGGGGCCCCATTATAGATAAGAAGAAAGAAGCAAAGGGTGGATCATCCCCTAAGGACATATAATGGTCCTGGGATGCCAAACGTTCCCCAAGTGGAACTCATCCCTTCTTCTCCTGAGCCAAAAGATCCTTCGGCGGTCTCCCCTCGCCATGATGATTTTGATGACCTCTTCCAAATAGAAGACGTGGTGAACCTGCAAGCTGACATGGTTAGGGCGGTGGAGGAGATAGATGCACAAGAAGAAGTGGCCCTAGAAAAAGAGTTCCGGGAGTAGGAGAAAGAGCAGCAATAAGAAGCATGAGAAACTCCATAAGATGTGGAACAAACACCAGTCCAGGGGACCGAGACAGAACTGAGGCCAACACAAGATGAGCAGCCAACAATGGCTGGGGAAATTGGACCTTCAAGAGTAACTGTATCCCTAGTTGTCACACTCCAAATGCCTCTAGTTACTCTGGGTGATCAAAGTCCCCAGAGTGAAACATTTGGCAAGGTGGTCTCTGTAGCCCAATAGTCAGATCTTAGCCAGACACCTCCAGCCCCTCCAAAAGATGTACCCTTGGAGAAGAATGTCCTGGCGAATGGTGTTGATGAAGAACAACAACAAGATGGGGGAGATAACCCCAGAAATGTGGATACTAAGACCACAGATGCTGGAAAAGATGGGGAAAATATCAGTGATACAAATGTAGATGCCACCAAGGTGGAAGATATGGGAAACCTCTGGGAGCGAGAAAAGGAGTTTGATGCAACCATGGATACTGGGGAAACACCACAGAGCCCCAATGAAGACCCCAACACCTAGGCCTTAGCAGAAAGACCTCCCCAGCCGCTGAAATGGCTGGTGGAATCCAAAAAAAGAAAGGCCCTGGCGGAAGCAAGTGCTCCCCTCTCCTTCGCCAAAATGATGGCCCAAAATCAAGAGGCTAAGAAGCCTACAAAGGCTCGGACCATCCATACCCTCCAAACTAGTTTGGGAGGAAGTAAAGTCACAATATTTGTGATGCCTCCTCCAAATACAGATGTGACAACCGTACGGGCCAAAGAGTATATAGTTACAGAGGTTCCTCTTAGGAGGAGAGACAAACAGGGTGAATTGGACCTGTTGAAAGAGGCTACCTGGGCAATTGAGGCCTGGTATGAAAAATAGGAACAGAAGCTAAAGGAGGAAAGAGAAATCAACAAAAATCTCCTCGAACTTCTCACAGAATTGAAACAGCCACTGGCCAAGATTCATCCAGAACCCTCCACTTCCAGAACACCACTCCCATAGGGTGACAATGATGCTCTAAGGGCCATGAGAAAGAAGGCACAGGCTGTAGATAGGTGGATTGCTGAGAAAATCAAAGTCATAAGGCAATTTGTGGCAGCGACACTCCTGAACCTTTATCAGGTCAACAACCTTGTGGGCTAGGTGAACAACGTTGTTGTCTTATGGGATAAATATATAGAAAATATGAGGAGTGGAGGTCTGAATTAGAGGAGATAATAAACTTCAGGGAGGAAGCCATTACAGAAACATGAATTTTGGGAGAAGAACCCTTTGGATTCCTCTAGGCCCAGCACTCCAGAATTGGCCTCAAGATTGAAGTGAGCAAGCAACTGGTAGCGGCCCTAAAGAATAGAATCCCAAAAGTTTGGAATTCTTTAGATTTATACACAGCATTTGTAACAAGAGTCTCGCAAGTTAATCCCTTCACTACCAGGACTTGTGCCCTAGAAGATTTTCTACTAAGAAAATTTGATGAGCTGACGGAGTCCCAGTACCAGTCTGTAAGAGATTTTGATGGAGGGAAAATGTCAAGATTATCCAAGATGATGCTCTGGGCTCATGACATAGTGAAAATAGCTGCAAACTTCCAGGAAGGGGCTAGAGATATTGACGAACAATTTGGGGTCATCAGCGATCGATGGGACTGCATCAAGGACATAGATGAGGATGGAATTGGCTAGATTTTGGAGGCCTTCAAGCAAAACAAGGAACAGTAGAGTTCTCTAGACTCTGGAGATTTTCACTAGTAGGGTGTAGTTTTGTAAATTCATTATTCTTTGAGCATGAGCTCCCAGACTCTAGAATTCTGGGTCCAAATTTTTGTAGTCATTCATAGTTATCCGCATCCAGGTTCCCCAGAACTGATCAATCACTGTTGAGTAGTTAATAAGGGGGTCAGCGGGTAGGTGATCCTGATAAGGCATGTCAGATGGAGGGATGGGTCTGACAGGTGATTCTCCTAAGGCACTACTCCTACATTAACTTCCTTGTGTGCATTGAAGATAGTAAGTCACAATCTGCATTTATGAGGCATGTAGCCTTGGATATCAGGACAATCAAATTTCTTCTATAAATACCCCGACACTCTTCTCTATAGCGATTCTTCCAATTTTCTCTTCTTGTCTTCTCCCTCTATCTTTTTAGACCTCTGCACTTTTCAAGGAGATAGTAAGTGGTGCAGGTAGTACCAGCCATAAGATAATGTATTCTATGTGTTGAGTGTATAGTTAGATTAGGTTAGTTTTAGGTCAAACTTTGTGTATAAATAAGAAGTCTGATCCTATAACAAGGGTCAGCAAAATCGATGATTTTGTAGTCCAGCAAGTAATAGAAGATAGCTTTTTATTTTCAGTTGTTTCAGGAGTGTTAGCTCTTTTTCTTGCAACACTTACCTAATGATGACAGTATACCTTATATACTTGAATGCAACCTCTTTTAGGCAAGAGAAAGGCTAACTGTTGAGGTATTTGATAACACTGGGGATACCTATTATCACCTCCTTCATTTTTGAGCTCCACAGACTCAGGCGGATATTACCTATTAAAGATAACTGATACTTCAGCCTATGTATTTGGTGGATTATTTCATTCACTGGCTATGCACCTAAAACCTTACTGTAACAACTTATATAATACTTTAGAGATTGCAAGGATTGATCTGAAACAGAGTATTATAAGCCAGGCTATGGTTTTGATAACATGAACCAATGAGACAAGGACTTTCATCCTTCTTCCTTTTGATTTTAGGAGTGGTAACCTAATTGATTCACTCTCTAAGGAATCAACAATATGAACTGTATTACTTTAACACAATCCTTTTTCAATAGATATGCACTTAGTAATAGAGATATACTTGAATATTTGTTTTATGCTTGATGATTGAATACAAACTGAATAGTAAACCCTAACCAGTGCCTATCCTTGGGCAAAGATTCAATGAGAACATGAAACAACAGAGATAAACTAATGAAGATACTATAGAGTGCCTTACAAACTACATGCAGTTGAGATAGAATGCCTGACAAACTATCCTCTCATATTCATACCACTACATCAAATCCTTACAAAATGCTTTGCTCTCTGAAATTGCTTATGAAACTTAGTCCTCTCCCTGAAAGGAACTCATAGGCAATTAGACACACTATCTTATAGCAAGTATGTTTTTAATGCCTTACAAACAAACCATAATAGAGCACAAATAGAGTATAAAGAGACAATAAAATATGAAAGAGGAGAAAATAAACTGTATTTCATTAACAAATTATGTCATAACATATCCAGACAAAAAGCTTAAAAGACCAAGACCAGAAGAGGAATTTACATCACAGTAATCTATTCAACATCAATGGGACCTGTTCTGAACTTCTGCAAGGAAAACCCCATAATAGAGCAGGGGAGAGGAACCTTTGCAAATTATCAAATTGATCTCTTTATAGGCACAAGACATCCTAGAATCCATAAGGATGCAACAAGCTATAGATGTCTTGACCTAACCCTAATCACAGAAAAAAGAAGAAAGAAGAAACCCCCAAGTGGTGGATGGACAAATATGGATAATGAAATCTGATTTCATATGTCTGTTCAAAACTCTGACTTCATCACAGAAATTTGATTTTATTTTCCTCCAATATCTTTGATTTTCATACTTCTGATAAATTCCTCCGTCAGTGTTCCTCTTATAGGTTTTGCAATAAAATACTGTCTCATTCTTCTGTGCAGATTTGATTTTATTTGCCCCTTCAAAGTCTGACCTTATCTTCTAAAAATACCTCCAAAATCTGACTAATCTCTGCAAATATCTAATTTCCTCTTTCTGTTCAAAAAAAATCTGGGAATGCATATTTCTAATATGATCATTAATCTTTTTGTGAAAATCTGATTATATTCTGCCTCTGAGAAAGTTTTGTAAATCTGATATTATTTGCTTGAGAAAATCTGATTTTATCCTCTGAGAAACCCTTGCTAATCCGATCATTATCTTGCAAAAATATGATTTCATTTTCTGATCCAAAATCCTCCGGGAATAAACATTTAAAACCTTGCAATAAAAAAAAGTAAATTTTTTTTTAAATTTATCCTGTGCACATTTCAAAGTCTTTGAAATCCTTAATTTTCTGTATATTTCCCAGAATTCACCAGAAATTGACATGTGGCATGCTCTGATTGGCTGCTCTAAACTTCTCTTTAACTGTGCTTTAACCCTGGGTTCACCTTTTTACCTTTGTCTCCAAGTCTCCTGAACTTTTCGCTTAACCATGGTCTGATCTGGAGACTTGGAGACTAGCATCAATCTCATTGTCTCTGAATCAATTTCCACTTAACATCTTCAACTAGAAACCATGCGACTACCTTTAGTCTCCTTGTCTCTAAATATTTTTAGCTCATCCATCAACCTTCGGTGACCTGGCGACTAGCATCTGGCAGTTTATCCTCATCTGGCGACCATGCGGCTGCCTTAATCTCACTGTCTCCAGAACCTTTCATCTTAACATTTTATGCCTAACGACTATGCAACTAGTGGTTAACTCTGGTCACGGTGGTTATCTCCTTTATCTGGCGACCTTGCAACTAACTGCTAGTGGTCAGTCGCCAAATCTCGGTGGTTATCTCCCTTGATGGTCAACTTTCAGCGACTACCCGATTGGATGCCACGTGTCACTTTCATCAAAATTTACCTTCATTTTTTAGGCATGGAAACTGAGGCATTGGATGACTAGGTGCATGCGTGGAGAGCCTCCTCATCTTTCTTCAAATTAACATGTTTGCATTGTTGCTTATAAACTTTCCAAATTCTGCAGTAGGGTGCATGTGGGATAATCAATTTTGAAAGTTTTTTAAAGATTTTTGAATTTTGTCTCAAAATAAAGGGTTCCACCATGTATTTCAACCTCCAGCACTCAAGGGCCTACCAAGAGCCTCTGGGATCTTTTTCTTATTTCATATACTGTGCATTTTAGTATATAAACACTAAAAATGATAATGCACAGCAAATGTGGGATATCGGGTTTTCACATTTTCTAGTTTTCTGAGTTTCTTGAGCAGAACTGCTCATCAATGGTTTTGTTTTATTGCAAATGGAGAAAATGAATTTCCTCTAATGGTCTGGGTGCCTCCTACTGTGGATCCACTTCTGCAAAATCTAACTTAAAACCTTTAAAAACCTTACCTCCCAATCATGGTTTTTCGCGTGATTTTCCAGCATACCTGCGTGATTTCTCATTTTCATTTCAACTTACACTTGTTGTACTACTGGCCTCCTTCTTGGTATATTACACAGGGCTTCGTGGTTACCAACTTTTTCATTTGTATTTACTTCAATACTTGTGCAGCATTATCTCCCTATACCAGTTTATAATGAAAATGTTGTTTAAAATCCCCAATGCATTTTCTGATTTAAATGCTTTCAAACAACACTCATCTTCCCCTCCAAACTGGGCAGATTTAACTGTGGAGTTTCATTTCAATATTAGTAGTTTTTATTTAAATTTTTCCCCAACAAAATGTTGCGCAAGTATATTCTCCCTTCCAGCGTAGGCTCTCTGTATTCTTCTTTTATTTTGCTGGATACTTGGTATTTGCATTTGCCAATTGCATTGCTTGAGAGTTTCTAAAGCCTTTCTTCAAATCCACTTGGAGCAACTCCTACAAAAATTCACACGCCCTGTCTATACCTCCACATTAGCATGGGCTGGGAGGACACTGGAAAAGTTGTTGAATTTGGCCTTACATCTTCCAATTCATGCATTATACTTGAAATTTTATTATTTTTAAAATACTCTGACAGCTCCAATATTGGCGCAGACTCTTGGCAATGAGGATTGCATTTGCAATGTTTAAAAATTTATTAAAACTTCCTCTGTTTTTGGTGTGAGAAATTGCTATGCAATTTGTCTTGGATTTAAAATATTACATAGCCTCCCCAATATGCTGCGCAATGCTTATTCATTTGGTGATTTGTATAAAATGTTTTATGCCTTTGCAATTTGTATTTGCTGATCTTCACTTTTTAGATTCTACACAATCTCTTTGTCTGGGCAGCTATATGCAATAAACAATGCTTGGCTATTACCTTCTGCTTGGTTTTGTTCTTTAAAACTTTCCAATTCCTCCACCAAGTGCTATCGCAGTCCCATATATTGAAGGTTTGCTTTACAATTTCAAAAAAATTCAAGATAGCACTGTGATTTAACTTCCTTAGCTACACATTATCATCTCTTATCTCTTTCAATCTCTTATGTAGCCCCCTCTTTGACATCTATATTTTTTAATGTGCAGGAAACAATGGATTACTTGCCTGAAATTGGTTATGTTTCCACTGCCTGCATGGATTCTTTGTGCAGCTTCATTCAATCATTGCATTAATAGTGTAACTCATCCATATGAAGAAGCCTTGGTAGCATTTTTGACTCTTGCAGAATGGCTCTATCGGGATATATAAAAAATTAGCTCCCTATCGAATGTGAAACTACCTCCAAGTCTTTCAAACCCTTGCCAATATGTTGCATGAGTTATTTGAAATTAGTTTTATCTTTGTCAATTTGTATTCAAACTTCAACTCCTTTGTTTTAAATATGTAGCTCCGATGTGTTTCAATTTAAAGATCAAATGCACACTTCAAATATGCCTTCACCTTTTCAGGTACAGAAAATTATGCGAATTGTCTCAATAACACCAAACTAGCAACTTTACAATCATTTTTGCAAATTGAACCTTTAATGGCAACTGGCCTTCGGAACTGGTCTCAAAAATTTACTGAAACAAGCAATCTGACTCTAGCTCTCGGAAAAAGGATTCATTCATCTATAATAACTATGCATGCAAGAGGGGATTCACCAGATTCATCCTCAGGTGCAAGATGCAAATAACCAAACCTAGCACTTCCAGAATATTATGCAAATGCAAATGTTGAAACACTACAAATCTCTTTTGGATCGGTCATTGCAAAATGACTAAATCACATTCTAAAACTTTGCCATCAAAACAGATAGTACACTCACATGCCATAAGAAATATTTCATGATTGGTTCCTGAAAATCTCACTCAAACAGAAAGTTATCACTCTTGCAAAATGACCATTTTGAAAACTTAACTCTTTTCTGCACTACAAACTGAATAAAATGCCTTTGATACTGAATTCATAGAGTCATCAAAATGAACCTAAAAAATCTTGACCTTTGATCCTAGATTCAATGTCATGTGTAGAATGCAAAACCTCAGTTACCTTGTTTTGAAAACAAACCTCTTAACTGATACCAATCTACAAATATTATCATCTTAACACCCTTCTAAATTTTAACACAGTGAAAAAGCAGAAATTGAATCTAGAATTAGCATGGAGAAGTAATCAACCAGATTGGTCAAAGTTTGGGAATCTTCATATGAGTTCACTCCTAGGTCTACAATTCATACCAACTTTCAATTATGTCTGACCTCGAACCGGGTGCAAATAGGGAAACCACAAAGTATGTGATTTAATTCTGAATTCAACATTTTCAGTGAAACTTTAATAAATCAGAAATGAAAAGGCTTTGGCAAAGTGAGTAACTGGAATGGAAAGAATCAGTAAATCCTCAGGTGAGTACACTCTTATGTTTGCAATATGATGGACAACTCAATTATCCAAAATTTTCAATCGGGTACACATTTTAAAGACCTCAAAGTGGACAACTTAGCAATTCTGTACTTGAAAACTCAGGAAATCAGAATTATTCACCAATGAAATGGTTCTAAAAAACTTGTCATCTAATTTCATAGGGATCTGAAAACTAGAAATATTGGTTCATTGTCATGCTTACAATACCTGGGAACACACCATGATGTCATATCTATCCATCTGATCAAAGATGCAGGCCTTCAAAATAAGGTATTCAAAAATCTGCATTCAACAACTTTTGGAAACTTAACAAAGTGCCAACAGAATCAGACTGGCAAATTGCTCAAATGGATTCATCATGATCTGGGAACTAGAAAATATGAATTATGTGACCACTATAACATAGAAAAAGGAACCTTCTCAATTGAATCAACTGGTCAAAAGTTATAACCTGTCAAACTTAGGCTATTCAGATTTTGAGCAGAACAAAGATGCAAACAGTTCTGAGCAACCAACTTTGGGGAATACAGAAACTTATCAAATGGATTGATAATGACCTGAGATCAAAAACATAAGTTCTCTAATATGCATGTAACACATTCCCAAATCCAATGACTTATGAAACTCAACAGGGAGCAAGATAATCAGAAGCAAAGTAGGCCTCGGACAACAAAATGACACTATAGCAAAATGCAGATTTAGGTGACCCCCTCAAAATGACTACTCCCTAAACATGTCATATTTGGAATTTAGGAGTTGGAACCCACTACATATGTGAAATGAAAGGTACTGAAGCCTCTTCCCAAGTAATATCTGATGAAAATCACCAGGGCATCTTTTTCAAGCATTCTCACTAAGCCTTCTCACAAAAAATTTCAGGGGTACTCGCTTTGCTTAACTAAAATTTCAACATGGTCACTCCAAATTTGTGCCAAATTTAGGAGTACCAACAAGGAGCTCAATGCTCAATTTTTCTTAGTAGCTTAGAATGCTCCCTTGGAGCCATGGATGTATTACCAGTGATGTTGGAACCCTTTGAGTTAATGAAGAAGGAAGAACACCTTATGACTACTTGTTATGTGTTGTCCTGATCTCTGGAATTAGCGAATGTCTTTTGTGTGGTATGTTTACTCATGTCCTTTTCTCCTATGTTCTAGTCTAGATTAATGATCTTATCTCCCCTTGCTACTAAATGCATGTGAATTGCTGGTTCTTTGTGTATTTAGTATTTAGAGTAATTTTCTTACATTGGAGCTTAGTTTGATGTTTGAATGTTTATTGCATAACTATAGGTAGAGATGAATATCTAACCTTGATCAATCTTTTGAATTTTATTTTGATAATCCAAATGTTTGCAGGAAACCCCATCCCTTTTGAAATCCATGAAGAAGATGAGTAAAAACTAGCTATCCCCTCATACAATAGTCACCTGCCCAACTTAGCTCCCCCGCGCTGTCGAGACCCGACTACCAGGTGCTTGGAGGCTAGGAGAATTCATTCTCTAGAAAACCTCTATAGGTAGATTTGGTCGATACCTGGTGACAACTTTACCTCTATTGGCAGAGCCGGTCACAAAGTCTCATCAATAGATTGTAACTAGCCGAAGAGGATGATATTGTCAATTTCATGGTATTGGTTATTTTGGGTGCTTGAGCAGCTGATTTATTAGAAGAATAAGATGACCCTACCCCCTAGGGAGTGACTTTAATTTGTCCTTGACTATTATGACATTGATAGATCCAATTCAACTCTAATGCTAATTCACTGAGTGGCCTCCATTATCATTTCAATCTTCAGATCTGCTTGGGAATCCGTCAAGCAATCACTTATGCAACTCTCTCTTCTCTGCTCAGCCTTCTCTGCTAGATCATGTCAATCAGTCAATTAACTATGCAATCCTCTTGCAAAAACATCATCCATACCATAAATAACCCCTTGATATTATCTTATACCTCTTCATATAGGTCAAAATAAATCTTTGCCACTTAATCAAGATCGTAGATCTTAGGCTAGGTTAGATCCAACGGATCTTTCCATCATTACATTTAATTTACTTCTCCAAAGCAATCACAAATTAAATCTTTGATCCATGTATTAATTACGGCTACCCGTGCATTTAAATAGTGTGGACCAATCATGCTTATCCTTAATTAACTTTACGTATCCCAATAAAATCAACTATGTCGGCCAGAGATCTCAAATCTCAACAATTACCAAAATACTATTGCTTGGCCAACATTGTGTTCTTCCACTCGGTCATCACTGTTTTCACTCGGCAATTTACTGGTGCTCGGTCGACACTAGAAATTATGCTCGGCATATGCTGGTGCTCAGTCGACACAAACTTCACTCGGCATAAACTATTCTCAGTAAACTGTCATTGTAACTTAGTGTTATAGATAAACAACACATTACTTTGCCAATGTGCTAACTGATCAAGTACCCTTGTAATTTATCATAACTCAGCCATTTCACTCGGTCTTCTTGTTATCCTTGCCTTCAAATATTCTTCAACAATCAATAGATATGGTACTCAAATAGATAGCAATAGTCTCACCAGTTAAGGTTTGACATCAATGACAAAACAATAATTGTTTCCATTGTAGCTTTCCAACATACCCTACCCCCTAGGGAGTGACTTTAATTTGTCCTTGACTATGATGACATTGATAGATTAGAGAGAGGACTCGGGCATGTTTATCACATTTTCACTGTTGGCGTAAGTGTAGCTGACCTTTTTATTTTGCTTAGAATTGGATGAATCTCCATTCTCATACTTGGGAAAAGGCTCTTTATATTCCTTATGATCCACATTGACTTGATGACCATCAATGGTAATGTTTTCATAATCGGTAAGATCTTGGATCACGTATTTCAACTTCATGAATTCATTTGTTTTGTGAACTTTGTTTTGATGATAATCACAATAATGGTTGTCATTCCACCATTTAGGTTTAGGGTTAGGTTCCCACGGTTTTGAGTTATCAAGAAGCATGATGATTTTGTGATAAAGGAGAGTTTTCAATGCTACTTCAAGTGGTTCTCCAAGAGGAGTGAAATCACACTTGGGTTTGGGTACCCAAGGTGTCCTTTCTTTACTAGATTCTTGATTAGCCCTTGGATTAGATAAGGAATTATTGATAGCCTTAGTAGATTGAATACTACTAGAAAGATTGAAAGCGAGTTCCTTTGTCTTGGCATTGGTATTCCCAACTACTCCATCATTGACCACATCCCTGGTTTTATTCAATAATTTTCTCTTGTCCTTGTTATTAGAGTTGTTTGATGATTTGTTGTATTTTTGGAAGGTGATATTAACTTGTCTCATAAGGACATCCTCTTCTCAGATAGAATCTTCCAATATCTTTTCAAAAGTAGGGTGGGTTAGCATTTGGAGAGAAAAAATTATTTCACTGTCCAAGGCATTGATAGAGATATGGATCTTTTAAGTCTCGGTAATTTGGCAGGGGTATCTAGCAAATATTCTTCTCCACCTATAAAGGAATTTGATGAAGGGCTCCCTTGTGTGTTGTTTGGTATTAGAGAGATCAAGCATGGTGAATGTGTGTTGGATATTGTAGTAGTTTTGTATGAATTGTTGGATGAGTTGAACAAAGGTTTGAATCCACGGTTCAAGTTTAGTGAACCAACTCATGGCTTGGCCACCGAGACTCCTAGGGAAGAGTCTCATAAGATATTTCTATTCATGCATAAATTCCATACTGAGGCTGCAAAATACTCGCACATGATCTTGAGGGTCACCATTTCCATCATATTTTTTTATATTTGGGTATTACTACCGTGGGAGGAAACAATGGCATATATAGATTTTGATCAAAGGGAAAATGGCATATAACTTGGAGAAAAAATTGTTTGCAGATTATTCCTTTTCCTTCCTAAGTTGCATGTTTTCCCACCTCATGTCTTGCATTTCCTGATTAAGAATGGTGATAGGATATTCCTCTTCTTTTTTAACCAACCTCTCAACATCAAAGTTTGGAGAGAGATTGACTCCCATAGATGCCAAGTGCATGAATTCTTTCTCTTTATCCATGTCCATGAGTGCTTGCATTACTCTCTAAAATTATTTCTCTTGTTGGCATATTTGGATTTCTACTTCATTGGGCTCCTCTTATGGGATAGAACCACCACTACGTTGGCTCCAATTATCTTAACTAGATCCCCAATCGTATCTTGATATTTTGGATGGACTTTGATTGTCCGTATGGAAAGATTGGTCACCCAGAGTTGAATTAAGTGCATTTGATTTTAGTGGTGTATTTTTCAAAGATTTTTAATGCGATGAATGTCTAGGAGTAGAGATGAAAAAAAAAATTTCCTTTGAATCAGATTTATCCTTTTGTCATTGACTTCTGGTTCAAACTGGCATGAAAGATAAACACAGTCGGGAATTGAAGTGACTAGACTAATGGGTCAATGTCAAAGATAACCAAATGATCACTTTTCTTAGAGGTTGACGAGAGATATTTGGACGAAAGATAGATGAACTAGATACAGGGTGTCGAGATTGAGACCTGAATGTTTATTTAGTGACACTTGTGATCGAGTTGATTGAGATTGATTTTGGACGAGATAGATCATGACAAGTAATATCATTCAATAATCTAGGACAAGAGATGAAAATAGTTCAAGTCACTATGTAGAGGATACACGATGCAGTGATAACGTATGATAACTAGTTTGATACACACTGATGAAAATCAAGATGACCTATAGAAACCACTAGATTACTTTAAGGACAACAGAGATCAAATTCAAATACTAGATTTTAATGTAGGCTCGTACAAAAATTACCACTATGTTAGATGATAATTCCCATAGAACCATATGACTTTATGCTTTCAGGTTGTTTTTTCGTACGATAATTCTCACTGGATAGAATGATAAGACATGACAAGGAAAGTTTGCCACTTGATTTTTTTGTAAAATATTTGAACAAATTTTCTCATTTATGATGTGATAGTTTAGTGTTTGAAGGTGTCTTATGTTGTTTTTTTGTTAATTCAAGGTGGTTTAAACACATCAAATATGGAGGGAAAATCAAACACACTTTCTAGCCCTATAGTCAATTGGATTAGTGAGAAAATCCTCACTCGCTAACTTAGGTGCACACCCAATAGATAATCAAAATACGACCACCACCAGCCACACAATGGGTCTAGTGATGTCATATTAGCTGACTCCAAATGATAATTGGGGCACAATATGACAAGTGTCTTGGGGGAGTTACTATCTCCCTTGAACTTGGATTATCCCACTTTCAAAGGTGAACTAGGTGGTTTCTAACATAAGGGTTCTAGTAAGGGCATCCATTTATAATAATCTCCCATAGTTTTTCAAGGCAAGATTGAGGCCTATGTCCCTATGAGTACCCATAATGAATATGTCTCGCAAGCAAGATTGAAACCTCTCAGCTCTACAAACATCCAAGCATGTTTAAGGATCAAAATAGTGATCAAAAGACAAGAATGATTAAGTCTTTTGAGATTTTAATCTCAAGGAAGTGTCTTTATTATAGTGAGGTGGAAGGGTATGATTTTCTACCTTGTCCTCACTTGGGTAATTCTTGAGAGATTTTACCTTAATCGACAGGCCCTCTAAAGATAATGCATGAAAATAAATGGATAGCAAAGAGAATGTCTGGATTTATTATTCTTCCTCAAAGAGGAGAAGAGAATAATTTCATATTCCCTTTATTTTCCCAAACACTCAAAGATTACCCTAAAAGATTACTTTCCTAAGACAAATCAAACATGACTAGGTTTTTTATCTTCCCTAAAAGGAAAGAGAGCATAATCCCCTAACAATTAACTTGACTCACACAATAAATCACCTAGTTAAGCTACGTGCCTAAATAAATATTAAGATGCACAATCATTTGGTTGATGTGAACTTAGGAAACCTGAAAACACCACTAGCTTAGTAATCTTAATCAATATCTTCCTCAAAATGTCTTGCAAGCACAAATAGATTAGTAGTTCACAAAAGAGAGTTTGTGAGTATTATCTTGGTCAAGTGAATCTTCTACCAAAAATCCTACAAAGATGTTTTAAGCTAAAAACCCAAGAAACCAGAAGACCAAAAAAACCAAATCAGGGGTTATAAACCAAAAATCACTTCAAACATACCCCTAAAAATTCTCTCTATTTTTAAATGCCAAATACAAAGAATAATCTTGCATCAATACTCGTACAACAATGGTTTAGGAACCATATGACAAACCACAGAAAGATGACATTTTGTAGGACTATTCTTGTAGAATAGAATGACAAAATAACTTGCTTGCAGACTTGTACGACAATTTAAATATCATGAAATGACAAAAACCTATAAATGTTGTCATACAACTACATTAGACACATAGTACGACAAACAACAAAGTTTCAAAAAAATGTCAAAAATGTTATGAATTAGGGGTCAAAATGAGTCTAAGCCCCACGGTAGGCTTCAAAAAATATGTGGTCTAAATGTGGCTCTAACCTATAATAACCTACACTCAATAAACCATTAACTTAGGGGTAAATAATTATCAAATTTAACTCAAAATGTATGTAAAATCCCCAAAATCAGCTTATTGCTT
Organism: Thuja plicata; assembly: GCA_018584345.1. Classification (NCBI taxonomy): domain Eukaryota; kingdom Viridiplantae; phylum Streptophyta; class Pinopsida; order Cupressales; family Cupressaceae; genus Thuja; species Thuja plicata. The sequence goes on along the minus strand of MU223822.1, from coordinate 483,669 downwards.
CCTTGTTGAAGTGAGTTTGGTTCTTAGTAAATGCTCATCATATTGGCACAATAATTAGTGACTAGACTAATTCAAAATGGAAGATTCAAAATGAGCATTATGCATGAGCTTGCATTCTTTTCTCTCAAATCATGCAAATGATATGCAAAATGCCACTAAGATAATGTATGAACTAGCATGAGACTAAATGAATATTTAATCTAGCAAATATAGCCAACACTAGGATTAAGATATCTAAGAACAATGCGAATTTTATTATAGTATGAATATGTTCTTCTACAATGAGAAAACTCTAGAATCAAAATGGCATTATAACATTTCTTCAACTATGCATCCTCCTTTTTTTTTAACAAAGGAGAGCTACCCCTTTTTATAAAAATCTCCTCAAAATGAATGGTTAAGATTAAGAGGTGGAAAGAGAGTGGCTAGGATTAAGATATTAGGTAGGTTTTGGTGGGAGTGAAGGAGATTAAGAGGCAAAAGCGATGAGTGGGTGAGATTTAATCCACGAGAGGTCGATCCAAGTGATTGACTTTTAATTAGTCAAAAGTGTGTTTGTAGGGGGAGAATAAGGACAAATTTGGTAAATCCCCTTTTAATTACCTTTTAATCAAAGATTATATGTGCACACTCGTGTGTGAATGGGTTTATCTAATACAAGTATAAGAATCTTTATTTAAGTGTGCAATGTATAGTGATTAAATGACTTTTCAAGCTTGGTTTAGGATTAAGTTGATGATTTGATTTAGGAACTAAATGTTTAATTATGTAAGGGGGATCATTAGGATTTGCTTGTATAATTAAGGTCTAACAGTGAATGCCTTAGATTTAAGTATTTTTAAGGCTAATTAATCAAATTAGGGGTTGTAGGTTTGCTAGACCAATTTTAGGTGATTAGACATATTGTTTTCCTTAGTTTTCTATTATTTCTCTTCATAAGATTTTACATCCTCACTTATAATGATGAGAGAGATCACACACACACACACACACACACACACACACACACACACACACACACACACACACACACTATATATATATA
>MU223822.1:446371-470776 GCA_018584345.1 Thuja plicata | reverse complement strand
ACTACGCAAGAAATTAATACCTTGATCATTATCACGGAGAACTTTCTTAAGAGCCTCTATAGCTTGGATAGAATCTTGATTATGGTTTTCTTGGATAAGCCAATTTCCCATTTTATCAAGTTTGGTTAAAATATTTTGCACTTGTTCAGGAGGAACTCTTAAAGCGTCATCTTCATCATGAGAAGAGTGAGAAGAGTTATGCTCCATGGAAGGATTGTAATCATGAGTTATCAAATTGTCATCCGGGATCCTAAGGAAAGGAGAGGAAGACTTAGGATCAAAGGAACCCATAATTCTATGGCTTCTTATAACCGGGATACTATAAGTAGGACTAGATGTAGTAAATCTCATACACGAATACAATGCAAATGAACTAACACAAAATTTTGATCTATTGAATTTAAATGCAATTTGAGAAAGAAAAGAAATGCAAGATCTAGCATAAACAATGTAAATCTAACACCAAAAAGAAAGAGTTGTCTATCGTGGGTTCACCAAAATGTAAGGTATGAAAAGATCTTCCTTACTAAAATGTAAAAGGGAGGATTGAAATAGAGATATGCTTATTGAAAATGTATAATGTGTTAAGAAATAATGGTTTGATAGATTATTAATTATATTGAAATGTAATGTGTGAATTGCTCTTTGAGTTGCCTAGATTGTATTGAATTCCTTAACCTTAACCTTAATTGAATTGAATTGATTGATTGTATATTGTAATTAAGGAGAAGATAACATACTCCTTTTTATCCTCAAATGCACAAATGGGAGATCCAAGTTGATCAACCCAAGAGAAGGGCTAATGCACAAATGAATCAACTATTTGGAAAGGAGAATAATAAAGGAGATACCTTAAATTATATTAATTATATGTATAGAAATGATATATGACAGTAATTGAAGAAATAAGAGAAGTGCACTAACCTTGAAATATTGCAGATCAAAGAATGTTGTTTTCTAAGGTCTATGGACTGTTTCTGGAAAAACTGACAGTTGATCCCAAATCAGAATGCAGAGACGAACAAAACCCAGAAATATTTTTATGTTCTAATGTTGTCTTATGAAAAATGTTGACCTTGACCCATAAATGTCAACCCTGACCCAATAATGTCGACCCTGACCTGCACAGGTCTGACAGAAAATTTGTTCGCGCCATCTGAAAGAAAGCCGAAAAGGGTATCCAGATCTGGTCTCAAATCAACTGTTCTATACCTGTACCTGCAAAAAAAGGGGATTGTTTATTATGGGGGAGGGGTTTGCCTTGGTCAAACCCCAGTTTTGGAATTAACCTCAAATATATGTAATTGAAATTTCAGAAATAGACAAAGTAAATGCACAAATTCACCTTGCTTGAAAAAGTCCTTGTGGCGGATTCGAATCTTTGACTCCACTAGTATGCTAAAAAATATGAAATGTAGAAAGGTAGGATGTCTTCAATCTCTTACTTGTAGATCTCCAACACCAAGTCTTGAATGGGTTCTTGAATTTGGAATAGGCTTGGAAGAAGGTGGATGGAGAGATCACCAAAAGGGCACTATGTAGCTTCAATCCTTCAATGGCCTCCAATGGACCTCCTTCAAGAAAATAGATACTTGAATGAATAAATGCTTGCTTGAAATCTTGCTTGATTGCTTGCTTGATGATGTTTCTCAATTGCTCAAGGATGCATAGGCTTCAATAGAGAACTTAGTATCACTTAAAAGACTTAGAGAAAATGAGAGAGAAAGCTTCCCTTTTATATGAAATTACGACACAATCTTCTAAGGAGGTCTACATAGGAGGATTAAATTCCCATTAAAGCCTTCACCCCTAGGAGAGGACCTATATTAAATATAATTTAGGAATCAACGCTTCAGAACCCGGAACAGCCGACCTAGAAGTGGGAAAAACTTTTTGTAAAGGCCGACCTCCAAAAACTATGAGACCTCAGGATCTAAACCCTGGGTCAAGGTCGAGGTCGACCTTGACCTAGGTCAGGGTCAAGGTTAACCCTGACCTAGGTCAAGGTTGACGTTGACATAGACCTAAAAGGTCGACCCTGACCCTGAAGCCTAGAATCACCAGTCTGTAGTTCAGAATGTAGGAATCAGGCTAAACAGGAGTGGAAAGAGGGACAAAATAGGGGGGAAGCCATGTCAAGATCAGGAACCCATTCAAGGCACTTGCCATGACCCCAAAACACTTACTCGAAAGGCTAAACATATCTACAATGAAAGTTCTTCCATTTTCCAACTATACACACCTTAACAAATCCAAATTGCATAAGGGAGTCCCCACCAAACTTCAAATGAGGAGGATAGGTCCTTGCAAGATTCTTGCAAAATATGGGCAAAATGCTTATAAAATAGACTTGCCATCAAATTTGGAAATATCACCTATCTTTAATGTACAAGAATTGGTGATGTATAAAGGGCCTACATCAGTACAAACTGATTCACAGTCAGACAATAAGGAAATAGCAAAAGATGTTCAGATTTCACCTACACCGACACCGATAATTATGAAGATTTTGGACTCTAGAGTGAAGAAAAAGACTAGATAGGGAACTTACATGGAGCATCTCATTTGGTGGGAAGGAAAATTAGAGGCTGAAGCTACTTGGGTGGCTAAGATTGAGTTCCAAAAGTAGGGAGTTGATCCTAAGCTCCTGTTACCAGAGGTGACTTAAGTTCTTAGCCTTGGTAGTATGGTGCAAGAGCACCCTTGAGAAGCTAGTTAGATTGGTGGCCTCATGTAATTTTGGGTGTGTGAAAGTTTTAATTACCCTCTGAAGGGAATTATAATTATATAAGGTCATGTGGATCAAGTGTGTTTGAGTTAGTGTTAAAATTGTGCTTTTTGTTAGGTCAAAGTAGTGCATTTTGGCTCATTAATGGCATTGTACTTGATAATGTGGTCAAGTGGAAAGTTGATTTTTTTCATGTCTTTAGGGTCCTATGATACTCTAAGAGGTCTAACTAGGGTTAGTTAGGTCAGATTAGTGTCAAAACACTTGAAAATTGCAAATATGTAAAAGATGTAAAAATGTTGCTATGCAACATCAGCAACTTTTAAAAGTTGCTGACAACATTTTTGGTTGTCTTAAGGGTTTCAAGGTTTAATTTGTTTTTGAACCCATCCAAGGAGTTAGGCACATGTTTTGAGGGGATATAAGGAAGGAAAACCCTAATTTTAAGGGTTGGAAGTCATTGTATGGATTTTGGGTTTTGGAGCCAAGGAGTTTTGAATGACAGAGTAGCAGAATTGAAGCAATTTATGTTTTTCTTGTTGTGCATGGATTAGATTGAGGATTGTGATAATTTTATGCCATTGTTGGGAATGTTTTAAAGTGTTTTCAATATTTAAGTTGCTTTGTAATTACTTTTCTTTTGGTTTTTGCAAATTAGTTTGTTTTAGACAGTTTGTTGTCCAGTTCTGACAGAGAGGCAAAGATGTGGACCGAAATCCATTTCCCACCATTGGTTATATATGGCCACTTGAGAATGGAGACTAGGTCCATGGAGCTTCAAGATTCTATAAGGAGGAGCTCTGGAAGTGCATGCAATGATTTTTAAGGTCTTGCCCTAGGCGAGCTGAATGAGAAGCCCGACTAGGAAGACCAAGTAGAAGTTTGTGTAAAATTGAAGGAGGTTGTTATCATGAGCCAAGAATGCCATGGATGTAATGAATGATGTTGTGTAGGTACTCAGGAATGAGGAGGATAGCCCAATAATTCATCTTACCAAGTTTTGAATCCAAAGACCCAAGACTGGTCTAAAAACAAGGAAGAAGCCTTATTTCAGAAACATGGTGTACAGACAGAGTTGGACCCTGTAACCTAGAAAATATTGGTGGGTTTTTTCCTTAATTTTGAAATTCCAAAACATTTCTAGGGGTCCTTTAAGGATTTTTATCTGTATTAGAGATTTCCTAGATTTAAGGAGGCCTAATTGTTAAAAAGGCTACAAGGCCTAAATCTTAGGAATCTAGAGCTCGATTGGTAAGTGAATATCCTTGGAAAGTTGAGACTCCATCTTGGAGTCAAGAATGGAATGTAATGAAGCCCTTGACCTCCTGCAACTCAAACCAATGGTTAGGGCTTGGAAGGTGTAAATGTGAAGATTTCTTGTAGAGAACAAGCTGTTGGAACCTAACAAGATAGGTAGATTCTTGGTAGAGGGAAGAAGTGTATCTTTCCAAGTGTTAGAGGGTGGATTGAGGAATCCCTAAGAGGTCCTAGGAGTGACCTAAGAAGAGTTCAAGAAAACTCAAGGAGGTATCCAAGTTTCTCCCTATCAGAGAGAGAGAGAGAGAGAGAGAGAGAGAGCACAAATTACTATAACTAATACAATATATTTATGATGTTTTTATATCTATTATATTTTTATATCATCAAATAATGAGTTCCACATTAAAGGGATTCTAAATTATTTAGATCATAGTGAGATATTGTTGAAAGAGTGGGTTGAAGGAGTATTCCATTTAATAATAACCTTTCTAAGAGATTTTGTGATTTTGTTTCAAAGTGTAGAGAGAGAGAGAGAGAGAGAGAGAGAGAGTACACAAATTACTATAACTAATACAATATATTTATGATGTTTGTATGTCTATTATATTTTTTATATCATCAAATAATGAGTTCCACGTTAAAGGGATTCTAAATTATTTAGATCATAGTGAGATATTGTTGAAAGAGTGGGTTGAATGAGTATTACATTTAATAATAACCTTTCTAAGAGATTTTGTGATTTTTTTTCAAAGTGTCATGGCCCAGTATGTCAATAAGGTAAGATTTTGAATTCTACATCCATCTTGTTCTGGGAGTAAAACCATTTGTTTAATTAAATCTTAATCTCTCATTTTATAATCCTCCTTAATAATTTTCACATTCCTAATCCATTGGATTAGGGAGTGATCAACTCCATGCCACAAATAACAACTCTCCAGGTCCATTCAACCTTAAATGCCTCCCTCTTGTGATATCCTACATCAACATAAAATGAGGAATATAATTTTGTTGGGGTGCACATGCTTCTATTACCTGAAGAGGATGGTTGCAGTATTCAACCATTCATTTGAGATAACATAAAATGAGAAAAAGAACACGTCAAATATCAACCATGGACTAAGCTTCTATAGGTTGACAAACACAATGTGTAATTCAGTATGTGCAACTTCATATTTACAATGTCATCTTAGCACAACTCTACAAAAACATAAAATGAGGAATATGTTCTTGTTGGAATGCACATGCTTATGTTACATAAATATGAAGTTTGTGATATTTGACCATTCATTCAAGATGACATCAAATGAACATGAGACACATCTTGTAAATAAGCAGCCAAGCTTTGTGTAGGTTGAAAAATACAATGTGTAATTCAACTTGCAATATCATATTCACAATAAAATCCTATCACAACCCTACAAATACATATTAGAAGGAATAAATGTTGGGGTGTAGGTATCTATTATTTGAAGAGGAAGGTTTTGATATCCAACCATTCATTCCAAATAACACCAAATGAGCAAAAAATGCATCTTACCATTCACGAATTTAGCTTGTGTAGGTTGGAAAATATAATAGCTAATTAAACCTAAAACTTGACATTACAATGAAATCCTATCACAACCCTACAACAACATAAAATGTGGAATATAATTTTGTTAGATTTGTACATGACTCTATTATATAAAGAGGAAGGTTGTGATATCCAATTATTCATTTGAGATAACATTAAGTGAGATTAAAAACTCATCTTACATATAATGAACTAAACTTATGCATCTTGAAAAAATACATCCTCCTATTAGGTCACCACCAAAGACACCTACTTATAAATCTTCGATAATCTTGGAGGCTCAAATAATTAATAGACTAAGGATGCCACGAGAAAATTTAACTAGAAAAAAAAACTTAATAGAGGAGAGGATATATTCTAGACACATCAATCTTCGGCCAGCAAGGGAAAATCATGACATTATACCATATAAATAAATGCAAGTACAAAAGCATAAACATTATCAATGTTACAATGGTAATAATTTGGAATGATAAATGTGTATATGTTAGTAATAATTTAAATTTTAGATATTAATGGAATGTGTATAATTAGCTATTAGAACAACGAGAAAAGTTAGATTGATGTCAAAAAGTACTTAGTCACCTTAGTATAAAAAGACAGGTATCCTTGTTACATGATAATAATTTGAATTTTTTTGTAGCCCTATGACTCTCTATGCATTAATTCTATGACATTTAAATATTTTTTCACATTGTGGACCTATCTTTTAGGCATAATCTTGATCTATTATGTTTCCAAATTCTATTGCCAGATTTGTGTGATATTTACTTCTCACCAATTATTTTTGATTAAGTAAAAATACGTTTTAGGGACCTAAAATCCATTGTATTAACCCATATAATTTAATGTCATAGAATTAACCCATAGAGAGTCATAGGGATACAAAAAAATTTAAAATTATTATCATGTAACAAGGATACCCATCTTTTTATACTAAGGCGACTAAGTACTTTTTGACATCAATCTAACATTCATTTTCGCTCTAATAACTAATTAATAGATGAAAATTAGTGTTTTAAAGTAAGGTCACAAGTATGTCCATTTTAGGGTGTCTACATTTGGCCCTCTTTGATACAATTCATGTTGTGTCAAAGAATTTTCAGATTTGATACTACCCCAGCTTGCCTCAGTGATAGCAAGTGGATTGTATGCCCCTCAACAAATTAATCATAAAAAATACATCAGATGAGCATTAATTTGTTGATAATGTTGAATCACTATATGATGATGATGAATGCATTCCTATGTTAGTTATGATGTTATTGATGATGGATGCATTGATTATATGATCTAATATGCATATTGTTTGGATTTTTCTTTCTTATGCAATAAATGAATGCAAGCCTAAAATGCACAATGCGAATGAGTTTATGCATGTGTTAGTTAGAATAAAGTTAGTGAAAGATTAGTTGTGATAGGAAGAGACCGAATGAAAGACAGAGTGATGAAACCAAGTCATCATCATGTTTTCCAAAAAATTTCATCATTGCATGTTATTATGAAAAGGAAGAAACTCAAATGCACCCAGATATTGACCATTTGGATACCGCTATGATCTATGATAACCAGAAGTAGAGAAACTGAGTAGAAAGAGAACCAAATGCACCCAAACATTGATCATCTGGATACCGCTATGATATCTATTTTGAAAAGAAAAAAAAAAAAGAGAACCAAATGCACCTAGATAGTGACCATCTAGATACTACTATGATCTCTAAAATAAAGGAGAACCAAATGTACCCATATATTCACCTTCTGAATACCGCTACGATTTCCAATAAGAAAAAGAAAATTACAAAAGATAAAACCCAATGTACCCAGATATAGACCATTTGGATACCGCTATGATTCCTTGATAACAAAAGCATATAACAGAAAAGGATTGTTTAATTATTTTCCAGGGGTTAGCTCAGATTGTGGAACTGTGTGGCCACTAGATATGTGACAACTCCTACTGCATTTATCCTAAATCATCATTGCCCCATAATTAAATTGAAACATTCCACAAACAACAATCAAAGAAAACAAGATCTTGATCTATCATAGATACTCTCATCACTCATTGGTATCCTTGAGTAGCGTAAGAAAATAATCGTGAAAGATAAAATGACAGCCGACTGACCTAGTCAACAATTTATTGTTCCTTGATTGCTTGATTTTCTGATGCTTGGTTATGTCTGGTTTTAGAAATGGATGACTCATATAAGACCAATTTGTCTGGTTTTGATTATATATATCACTATATAAGACAATTGATAGTTTGATTTAAAGATTTGATTGATTGATTCGATTGATAACTGATAAAGTTGAGTCATATGAGCCCACTGTTGACTTGTGAACCTCACAGTTTTGAATTATGATTGATGATAGATTTGATTGTTGATAAAGATGAGTCATATGAGTCCATTGCTGATTGGTGAAGTTCATGATTTTGACATTTTATTGATGATAGATTTGATTGTTGATAAAGCCGAGTCACATGAGTCCATTGTCAATTTGTGAAGCTCATGGTTTTGACATTTTTATTTGATTATTTCATCGTCTTTCGTGTGTTGATAAAATTGATGTTTTATTGCTTGAGATTTTGCAATATTTGATTTTTTTATGATTGATTTTTTTAGGACATTTTTCTCTTTTAGGATTTTTTTGATGACTTTTAAAGATTTTTAGGGATTTTTTCAGGACTTTTAGATTTTTTTTAGATTGCCCCCAGTCTAGTAAGACGAGGAAATTATGGATTTATGGATGAACTAGTATATGGATGAAGGTCAAAGGTCTCATAGTATATCTTGAAGTTGTTTGGATGCCAAGGACTATCCATGGGATGAGATAACATGTTTATTTGCAAGATAATGGATTGGACATGGAAAGATAAGATAAAGACATGGTGCATTGATTGACATGTGGTTGACAAGAGTGGACATGTCAAGATGATGCTGAAAATAGGTTTTGCATTTTTTTATCTGTATTTTCTATCAAGACTAAGAGAGGGATTTGATAGGATAACGATAGGTCATGGATAAGGCAAGCAAGATCAAGAATGGACAAGAGGAAGGGATATGGATTCAAGACTGTCAAAATATAGGAAATATGGACCATAGGGATGTGGAAAACATGAAGCATATATGACATGTGATGCTTCTAGGAAGATCCCTAGCCTTGTCAAGATTAAATTTGGAAAAAAGGAAATATGGATGCTGATAAGATAAGGGATATGAAGGATATAGGTTAATGGAGGAAATGAAATGGAAATGATATGATAGGAAAATATGGATGGAACATGCCCCCATGTATGTAATGCAAGAGGTTAATTAATTACACATGATGCCTGTTTTCCAGGTTTTCATCATGGTACTTGCCCAATGAGCCTGTTTGTCAGGTTTTCACTAGTGGACGAATATTTTTCTCTTTCTTTTTTTTTTTGAATTTTTTGGAAGATAATAGACTCATGATAGGACATGGAGGAAGGACTTAAGCATGTTTATATTCATATTTTAACCTTGTAATATGTGTTAAAATAGATCATGGCTATTGAAGGTATGGTCAAAGATGTTGATAGGGTGATGGAAAAGGGGGATAAAACAGATGAAGTGGGATAGGGTAATGGTTTATGCGTAGGATTGGACAAGAGGATGGATGTAAGATTGGAATATATGTTTTGGATAATGGAGGGATTGCAAGAATAATTTATTTTGAGTGGATAGATATAAGGGAAAGAACAACATTGGCACACACCTTGAGGGGTGATGGAGTGATGGAGGAAAAAGAGATTTTGCATTTGATGGAAGAAAAGGAGATATTGGATTTGATGTAGGAATGGTTATGAATTTTGGGATATAAGGACCCAAAATGGATTTGGAAGGTTGGAGACATTTAGATGGATAGATAGAAATTTTGGATGCAAACTTGGATTTTTCTTTGGGATATTGTGCTTCAATAAGATTCTTAGGAATCCACATGGATTTTGATTTTTTATTCTTTTGTGGGTCCTTAGAACACACTGTTTCTACAAGATATTTAGGAACCCCTATTGATTTTGACTTTTCTTTTTGCTCAAGGGGCCTTTATGGCCTTTTGGACATTTATTTTTCCATTTGGATCATATTTTTCTTTGTTTTTACATGTCTATTAGACTGGATATGTTGTTCCTTGACTACATGTGGATTTCTTGACTTATGGAACTTATGTTTGGCATCCAAATTGCTTGAAAGGGTAATGTGATTCATGGATGGATAATAATGGTATGGAGACTTTTTGGATGGGTGGAAGGTTGTCCAAGATGTGTGCCTTTGCTGACCTTGATTTAGGAAAGGAGAAGTGGATTATGAACTAGTGGATGGAGGAATATATGGACCTAAGATGGATGGAAGGGGTGAGGGGGAAGGTATACATTTGGATTTGGATTTGGAAGGGGTGCCAACATCTTGAGAATGTGTATTTTTATGGAGGCCATGACCATCAGGTTTTTCTTTGATATGAAAGGGTTTTAATGTACTTTGTTCATGGAGGTCTAACCCTTTGACTTGATAATGCTTTCTTTGACCAGTAGGATACTTTCTACAAGATGCGAGTCCATTTTGAGGTGGATATGATATGGAAGAAACAATAGGATCATGAAGTGGACTAGACCGGATGGAAGTAGAGGAATCCATTTTAAATGAATGAGGTTCATGAACAACTTGCATACACGTGTTGGGATCATGAGGGGGATCAGGAGGAATGATAGAATCTTGTGATGGAATTGGAGCAGTGACATGATCATTTGGTAGGATAGGATCTTGTGGAGAAGATGGAAGATTAGGACATGGAGATCAAGTAATTGTAGGATCATGAGGAGGATCTGGAGGGATGATGGGATCTTGTGGTGGAGATGAATGTGAAGAGATACTTTGATCTTGACTTGGAAGAGGACCATCAGACTCCATTTTAGGGTTGATTTTCTCTTGATTGTGAATGGAATACTTTGAAAGAATGGGAAGGATGTCATGATCTTGCTTAGGAATAGGAAGTGGAAGGTCCATAAGACTTGGAAGGTGAACAATTTGACTCAATTTTAAGGGTCAATTTCTCATGAAATTGGATAGAATCATTTGGGAGACTGGGTAGGATGTCACGGTCTTTCTTAGGCTTAGGAAGTAGAATGTCCATAAGACTTGGAAGGGGGTCATTTAACTCAATTTAAAGGGTGAATTTATCATGACATTGGATAGACTAATTTGGGAGAATGGGTAAGATGTCATGATCTTGATGAGGCATAGGAAGTGGAAGGTTAATAAGACTTGGAATGAAACTTTGTTCTTGGGATGGAAGGGGATCAACTTGGATAGGATGGATAAGGATAGTGGAATCTTCATGAGTTTCTAGAAGTATAAGATCTTGGTAAAAAACTACATAGGTTTGGTCATTCTTGGGATCTTGATCTTGATTTTCTTTATGACTTGTTTCTTCATGCTTTGCATAATCCTCTTGACATAGGGTATCAATTGGAATATGTATGGTGGATTCTTGGAAGGGTTCAATGTTTTAACATGAGAGAGAAGGATTTTAAATGTGACTATCTAGAGTAGGTTTGCCTAGGAATGGAGCATATGGTGGCATTGAATCTAGGATAGATGAGTCATAAAAGGAATTAACATTGAAATCTATTATGGATAGCCCTTGGGAGGTCTCATCACTGGATATATCATTTAATAGGAATGGCAGAGATATCTTTTGTGATTCTTCAAGGGATGAAGGACTAGTGGGAAACATGGAGGCTTCTTGTGGGACAGCTTCTTCATAGGATATAGATGTGTCAACAATGTTATTTTTTTGAAATGGACCCTTGCTAGACATGGGTAGATGATTTTGATCTTGCTTAACATTAGAATCATGTCTATGAGCCAGTTTTTGAATTAAACTCTTGAAAGGTTTAGATTGGTCTCCCAAGGATGACATATTTTCAATTATGTTTATTTGGGAAATCATCAGTGGTGGATTTGAGGAAATAAGAGGACGTTTTACCAGTTTAGTTTGCATACAAAATTGGTAAATTAACACTACTGTTACAATGAATTATGGATTGGATAGTTGTTGTTCTAAGTTGTAGAATTGCTTAAATACAAAAATGAAGTACACATGTAGTATGACAATCATAAACATTAAAAGGTCACATAAATTTACACATCTTTAACATTACTATTCAGCTAATGAAGTTGAAATACATTTCTTTTTTCATTCATATTAACAGTGATATTGTACTCTAAGTATTGATTAGATTCAAATTTTTAAATTCATAATTGATCATTACATTGTGCATTCAAACTGAATGTAGTAAACAAGTGTTCCTTCAAGGTTACATCTTTCATATTGAGAACTTAGAGGACATATGCAATTTTTAAAGTAAGATAGAAGCATAATAAGGTTTAGGGGTCCATGCATTTCCTTTAAGAGGTCTTCTGCATGTTGGAGTTGATTGGCTACATTATCTGAGTCTTCATGTCCTTGGCCTTGTCTCTGTTTGTTATGCATCCTAGGTCTTCTTTTGGTCCTATCCTACATCATGGAAAGAGAAAAATATTAGATCCAAATTGGATCTAAGCAATGCATGGAAACCAAAACAACATACAACAATTAGACTTTCAGAACTGTAAATCTACCAATAACATCAATACAACAGCAAAGTATGCATCTACATCAACTGAAAAAAACTATCAAAGGGACATAGCTCCATTAAACCTTTTACTGTATATGGTTATCATTCTGCATTATTCAGGAGTTGTTTGTAAGACCAGAAATCTGGATTAAAGGGATTTAGTTCTTGTACCTAAGAAACCTTTTTAGAACATCAACATATTAAGATGGTAAACACAACCAATCAACCAACATTAATGCATGAATGTCATGTCACATAAAACTCACACACAAACATTGATTGGTTGATTTTGTCCACTAACCTAACATGTTGATTTGATGGTGTGTGCAAGAAAGATAAGCAAAAGTATATTCAAATGCAGGAAGAAACATGATCTATGAATTCACTAGTTGCAGATGATAAAGAAAAATGCATGAGTGTCACGAGCCCGTGATCGAACCTCACAAGATGCATTACATGAAATACAAGAGAGCTAAGAGTTCAAAGGTTCAGGAATGGTAGATACAAAAGAAGAAGATGTAGTTCCTAAAAGTTGGTACAAGATGCGAGCATGTTGTTACAAGTTAATGTCATTGATACAAAGATGCAGAAAACAATAATACTATTGGTAGATGCATGTGAAATGAAAGATGGATGCTCCAAATTTCATTGAGATGATATAATTCCATGAGGAGATGTGCCAAGAAGGAGGGATTGTAAATGCTGGTGTTATAAAGTGCGTGAGTGCAAAAAATAGAGAGCTGTAGAGAAGGAGATGTATTAAAAAAGAGGTAACACTATTATGCATTACTGTACAAATTAATGTTAAATGTATTACTGTTGAAAAGATGATTGTTGTTATACATCAAAAAAAGTAAGATGTCACTTACTGTTAGGTTATCAAATGGATTATGCACATCTAGGATTATGTTGATGTTTATCAAGGTCCCAGACATATGCATATGTAATGAGTGCATCAACATTATTATATGAGTATGTATATATGAATTAGATTAAATAACAGTGCATAAGGATGAGTCAAAGCAAGTATAGTGCATATTTAAGAGTAAGGAAAACACTAACAATGTTACAAAATGTCAAACATATGCATATACAAAAGATCCAATTGCATTGTATCAGATTAAGAAAATCATGTACATAGTTCAAACACTGTTGTCATCAAAGAATAGTGCATCCTAATACTGTCATACAGACTAGAATGTTTGAATAAAAGAGAAATAGAATATCAGTAACATCATTTTTTGCAATCAAGAATGAAAAGGAAGTGACAAGGCAGAATGTATGTTTAAACAAACAGTGTTATTATCTAATGTTGCCAAGTGCATGTCCAAGTGAGTTTAAAAGTAGTGTTTTATGCAAGAATGGAGGATAATAAGTACACTTTTACATAACAGAGTTTATGTTTATATTGAAATACTATGGTTACTTGTTGTTATTCATGTTTGGATAAACATAATTGTAATTAAAAAAAAATGCATATATATAATGGAGTTGTGAAACTGAAAAATAAAATCTACATGATTCAAGGGTCGAGCTCAATTTCACATTATTGCTCATGAGAGTCACGGGCCCGAGCTCGAACGTCATAAGTAATTCCTTCACAAGAGGTGATCACTGTTTATTAACTTAACACTTGTCACTATTTTTAGGTGTGAAACCATAAGATAGAAACATCAGACATGATGCATAGAGGTAGAGCATGGTTTTCATAAAAGATGTAAGCATACAGTGAAGTCAAAGATGCAAACATTTCATTACATAGTGGAACATTATGCACAGAAAAGCAACATGGTTCTAAACAAGAAATAATAGTGTTTGTGCATAAAATGAAGACAACATATGAAAAATGACAAACACAAACATCCAGCAGAGCTGACAAAAGTTCAGTTTAGCTCTTTATTACAACAAACAATGTGCATATATTCAAGTAATAAATGCAGATTTATCAATATTCACGGGTTCATGTTTCCACATCAGACATAATGCAGATAGAAGCTATGTGGGTATTCAACAAAAGATGTTTTTTATTACAAAAGACAACTCATATCGATATTCTAGCAAGAAACTATGGAGCAAAAGCGACAACATGCATGGTGGAGTCAACAAAGAGTAAAGATAAAATCTAGTAATCATTTGTTACAAAAGATGGATACCTAAATCGATAAAACCGCAAAATCAATTGCAACAACATGTTCAAACCAAAAGTAGGCAGAGTCTTAACATTGCAAAATGAGCAACTTATCTGTAGAGTTCATGCAGAGAAGTCATCGTTTTGGAGCTGAGTGCAGTGGGGAAATGCATGAAGATGCGCCATGTATCATGGCATTAAAATCAAAGTCCAAGTAGAGCCCACAGCGGAGAGAGCCCGAGCTCTCTGTTCTTCACAAAGAACTCAGAGACAAAGTATGCATCAAGCTCAAGTTTTGTTAACTCGAGTGTTATGAACTAGAGGAGCTCGAGTTTCTTTTTCACAATACAACCCACTATCAGTTGGAGCCCGAGCTCCATGATTCACTTAAAGTCGCAGTCAAAGATAAAGATAAAACAAAAAGATATTGCTATATGCCAGCTCGAGTTCAATGGAAAGAAGCCCATGAAGATGTGCATGAAGAGTGCCATATATTATGGCATGCAAAGACTCCAGTCCAAGAAGAGAGCCCGCGGTGGAGAGAGTCGAGCTCTTTGACTATTAACAAGTAACTCCAGTGTTATGCATAGCTCAAGTTTTTAGTGAACCCAAGTGCTAGGTACATGCAGAGAGTTTGAACTCCTTTAAAACTTCACAATGTTACCCACTATATGTAAAGAGCCCGACCATAGACAGAGAGGAAGATTTTTTTTAGCTAAGAAATCACACAAAGAAGCAGAAGAAGCACCACAATCACAACATGGTGGTGCCTTGAGAAGAAACCCTAATATCTTCCCCCAAATGTAGATTTTCCAAATGACATGCGAAATATGATGCATATGCCAAGTTTTGGCAAAATTTGAAATCCGCGGTCAGAAGCAGTAAATGCTCCAGACTAACTACAGTGCACGACAATCTTATTCAAATGCCATGACAGTACAACCAATGCCATGATGGAGATGAGATTTTTTGCATGGGTTTGGTCATGTTGACCGTAGTTATGGTGTTGAATTTGGCATGTTGGTTTTAAGACATAGTTAGGGTATATGGGATAGGATTTAGGGTTTTTCATATATCATGGGGGTTGGGTTATATGGTATTGTTTAGTTTTGAGATATTTTGTATGTGTTGGTAATATATTTTGTAAAGATGTAATTAAAAAATGCCAACATTAGGGGCTAGGTTTAGGGCATGTATTGTGACTTAAATTTAGGGTTTTTGGCTGATTATGAGGACTTTTTTGGAGGGAGTGAGAGTTTCAAATTTACTCATGAGAGAGTATATAGCTGAGCCTCTTCTTCAGTTTTAAGGGTTCACAATTTACATAAAAGAGGTATTAGTGAGCTTTTTTTTTCCTTTGCATCTTTTCCATACATTTTGTAGCCACTGGTTCATGTTTTATGCAGATTGTGATCAAGTGAATGCACATATTCCTTGGCATAGTTTGTACTTTCTCATGTAACCATTTTTGCAGATTTTGAAGATAATAAGGCTTGTCCCCATTATTCATACATTTTTCTAAGTTTCTATATCAATCCTTGCAACTTTTCTGCATTTAAGTGTAATGTGGCTTTCGGCATAGATTAGTGAATTAATTCTTATTCCTATTCTAGGTTGTAAAGTGTAAACCTTTTGCAGAATCTACATGTTTGTTGGTAGAATTGTTACTATTTGTGGCACAAACCCTAATAGTGAATTCTAGGTCAGCCTATGTGTTGTGTAGTGAATGTTATTATAGATCTTAGTAATGCATGTCCTGTAGGTGTTGGTTTATAGTTCTGAAAAATCTGAATCAAGTTTTGGTGTATCACCTTTTAGTTCATTTTATTCAGTTTCAGTTATCCTTCTCCCTTTTCCCAAATCAAAAATCAGTCGTAGGTGATATTCTAAATCTAATAGGAACCATTCTAGAATCTGGAGATTCATTCTCTCCCTCATCAATGAGAACATTTCCATGTTTCAACGGGATAGCTAGATTTCACATCCAAGCTAAAGGTGCAATCCTGATTGACAACAGTTTTTGGCATGCCCGGTGGGACCCGAACTATTTCATAGTTTGGTTGAGCTTCATTATTATTGTTGTTATAGTGTGAACAACGGTATTTCATCCTTTGGAGGTAGGATTCAAACACACACCTGGCGACTGTGCAGAAAAGATCTACTGGTTTCAAGAGATCAAATGTTGGTATTTCTCAAAACATTTTTTATCTTAAGATTTCTAGCTTATTACATGAAATGTCATATTATTGTGGGTAGCGAGAATACCCACTACCATATTATGAAAGAAATGTCCATGAAGTTTCTAATCAGCCATATCATTTTGAGGGTTTAGCGATTTTGTTCAAAATGATTTTGGAACAGAAGATTATCAACATGTATCACCTGTTTGTGAGCCTCTCATTCCTGTGCACGTCTTGTATAAAATGGATTTAAATGGAATTAGGGATCAGGTTATGGCTCTCAGTCAGAGGCTTGTAGGCCTTGATGTGGGTTTAAAAGGAGATTCATCTTTGCCCTTACATAAAGATGAGTTCAGATATTGTGAGTTACAACTCCTTTTGGTGGGTTGGGCTTGCCAAATGCAAGAAAATAAAGAGAAACAAGGATTTGATATGCAGATAGAGGATTCAGCCTACCAAATTTTTCAAATGTGCATGCTGATATGGAGTTTGAAATACTCTGAAGATACAACAAAAATAAATCATCATATGGGGACTCAAGCAAAAGAGTAGTTTGATGCTAGACAAAGGCAATATGATCAAGCTCTTGTAGGAGAAGAAAAGCAGAAGGAGGCACAGAAGCAATAGTATGAAAAGTATTTACAAAAAGAGATAGAAACACTAGAAGAGTTTCATGAGAAGAAGCTGGAAGCACTGAAGAAAGTTCATGAGAAAGAGTTAGAAGAACAAAGAAAATTAATAGGGGTTATGTTTTCTACAGCTGTAAAATGTGAGGAAGATTTCCAAAAGAAATTAACAGCTCATGAAGAATTTCATGACAAAGAGCTATGTGAGAATAAAGAGAAAATAAGGCTCCTAATTAGTACACCACTTAAGTATAGAGAAGCCAGTAAAATAAACTATGAAGAGGCCCAAAAGCATAAACAAAATGTTGAGCAAGAGGTTGTATCTGAGCCTCATACCTTTGCTGATCAGAATAGTGAAATGATGGCAGATGTGTTTGATGAGCTACCTATGTTTGTTGAAGAGGACAACATACTAGAACAAACACCATTATCAAGTTTTGGTCAAGTAGGTGAAGAATTGGAGCCTTCCCTCATGCAAGAACATGAAGATGATATTGTAAATTAGAGGGTAGAAACACCAGTCCCAAGAAAACAAGAAGAAGTTCCAGTTTTGGGTGTTTTGAGCATACATGATAATGACAACAAGGTAAATATCAATCCTCTCCCATGCAAAAATGAAAATCAGGACGATGAGGCTGATTTTTGGGATGGTCTTGAAATATTTATGGCAGAATTAGATGTTCATCCTGCACCCCCTCATAAAGAGAGTCAAGTTCAACAAGTTGTTGAATATGTGGTGGTTGTTGCATCTCAGCACATGCCTAAGGATGAAGTTGACAGAATGTTGATTGAAGAACAAATAAGCAAAACCAACATGCAGAGATATGAGATTGAGCCAAATTCTCCAAACAAAGAGTATGACAATTAGCCACATCAAGTAGACTATGCATTTATCCAACTTTATAATCCTCTAGAGCTTGAGATTCCTGATCAAATTGATATCATAGTTGAAAATATAGTTGAAATCACATAAATCAGCAGCAAAAAATTAGAATATATTATTACAAGAGGTTGCCCAATCAAGCATCTTTCCAGAATGGGGCCTATTCCTGAGATTCTAGTTATAGAGTAGTAGATCCAACATGTTTATATACCTCGAATATGCATTGATATTAATCAAATCCAAGAGGTATGTGATCTAGTCTATAATTTTCAAGACATGCTTCAAGAGTTTTTGGTGTTTTCAGTCATATTGTATATCTTTTCGGTTGCACATATGTATGTATCTCATCCATCATTTGTGAGAAAAGGAAGCTACTTCAATCAGTCTATTAATGGATGTATCTAAGGGTTTTTTTATGATTGATTAGCTTAGGGTAGATTATAAGTTTTCAGTTGCAGTTTGCTTTCTCCAAGTGCGGTTGAGCACAATAGTTTCAGTTTCAGTTAGTAGTTTGCAGTTAGTACTTCTGTTTCTATCATGACTCAATCAAGGGAATATACATCACGGATAAAAATAAACTATTCAAATTGACTGTTATAGACAACACACATTTCATTAATCAAGTTCTGATAGGAGCAGAGTTTGTAGTTTCAGTTATGTGGTAGAAGATACCAAAGACAAAACTATTATATTTCACCATCATGACATGAAAAAGATACCCATCATACAAGGCATGGAATCCATTTTTTTGCCTCATATCATAAGCATTTCATCCATGCAATGACACTAGAGTACAACAGTAACCTCTATGGTTTTGTTTCAGTTATCAGCTTGTGTTCAGTTTGAGAAGGTTCAGTTGTTTCTAAAAGTTGAAGACTCTATGCCCAATGGATATGCAAAAGCCAATTGGTATGATTTTTTTCAATAGGCAAACACCCCTAAGAGGTCACCAAAAAATGTTACCAATTTAGTTTGCATACTAAATTGGTAAGTTGACACTACTTTTACATTGAATTATGGATTGGATAGTTGTTGTTCTAAGTTGCAGAATTCCTTAAATACAAAAAATGAAGTACACATGCAATATGACAATCATAAACATTAAAATATCGCATAAAGGTACACATCTTTAACATTACTATTCAGCTAATGAAGTTGAAATACATTGCTTTTTGCATTCATATTAACAGTGATATTGTACTCTAAGTATTGATCAGATTCAAATTTTTAAATTCATAATTGATCATTACATTGTGCATTCAAACTAAATGTAGTAAACATGTGTTCCTTCAAGGTTACATATTTCATATTGAGAACTTAGAGGACATATGCAATTTTTAAATTAAGATAGAAGCATAATAAGGTTTAGGGGTCCATGCATTGCCTTTAAGAGGTCTTCTACATGTTGGAGCTGATTGGCTGCATTATCTGAGTCTTCATGTCTTTGGCCTTGTCTCTGTTTGTTATGCATCTTAGGTCTTCTTTTGGTCCTATCCTGCATCATGGAAAGAGAAAAATATTAGATCCAAATTGGATCTAAGCAATGCATGGAAACCAAAACAACATACAACAATCAGACTTTCAGAACTGTAAATCTACCAATAACATCAATACAACAAAAAAGTATGCATCTACATCAAATGAACAAAACTATCAAAGGGACATAGCTCCATTAAACCTTTTACTGTATATGGTTATCATTCTACATTATTCAGGAGTTTCTATTTGTAAGACCAGAAATCTGGATTAAAGGGATTTAGTTCCTATAGCTAAGAAACCTTTTCAGAACATCAACATATTAAGATGGTAAACACAACCAATCAACCAACATTCATGCATGAATGTCATGTCACATGACACTCACACACAAACATTGATTGGTTGATTCTGTCCACTAACCTAACATGTTGATTTAATGGTGTGTGCAAGCAAGATAAGAAAAAGTATATTAAAATGCAGAAAGAAACATGATCTATGAATTCACTAGTTGCAGATGATAAAGAAAAATGCATGAGTGTCATGAGCCCGTGCTCGAACCTCACAATATGTATTACATGCAATACAAGAGAGCTAAGATTTCAAAGGTTCAGGAATGGTAGATACAAAAGAAGGAGATGTAGTTCCTCAAATTTGGTACAAGATGTGAGCATGCTGTTACAAGTTAATGTCATTGATACAAAGATGCAGAAAACAATAATATTGATGGTAGATGCATGTGAAATGAAAGATGGATGCTCCAAATTGCAATGAGATGATCTAATTCCATGAGGAGATGTGCAAAGAATGAGGGATTGTAAATGCTAGTGTTATAAACTATGTGAGTGCAAAAAATAGAGAGCTGCGGAGAAGGAGATGTATTACAAATGAGGTGACACTATTATGCATTATCGTACAAATTAATGTTAAATGTATTACTGCTGAAAAGATTATTGTTGTTATACATCAACAAAAGTAAGATGTCACTTACTGTTATGTTATCAAATGGATTATGTTGATGTTTATCAAGGTCCCAGACATATGCATATGCAATGAGTGCATCAACATTATCATATGAGTATGCATATATGAATCAGATTAAATGACAGTGCATAAGGATGAGTCAAAGCAAGTACAATGCATATTTAAGAGTAAGGAAAACACTAACAATGTTACAAAATGTCAGACATATGTATATACAGAAGATCCAATTGCATTGTAACAGATTAAGAAAAGCATGTACATAATTCAAAGATTGTTATCATCAAACAATAGTGCATCCTGATACTGTCATACAGACTAGAATGTTTGAATAAAAGAGAAATAGAATATCGGTAACATTAGTTTTTGCAATCAAGAATGAAAAGGAAGTGACAAGGCAGAATGTATGTTTAAACAAACAGTGTTATTATCTAATGTTGCCAAGTGCATGTCCAAATGAGTTTAAAAGTAGTGTTTTATGCAAGAATGGAGGATAATAAGTACAGTTTTACATAACAGAGTTTATGTGTACATTGAAATACTATGGTTACATGTTATTATTTGTGTTTGGTTAAATAGTATATAATTAAAAAAAATATGAATATATATAATGGAGTTGTGCAACTAAAAAAGAAAATCTGCATGATTTAAGGGTCGAGCTCAATTTCATAGTATTGCTCATGAGAGTCACAAGCCCGAGCTTGAACCTCATGAGTAATTCCTTCACAAGAGGTGATCACTGTCTATTAACCTAACACTTGTCACTATTTTGTAGTGTGAAACCATACGATAGAAATATCAGACATGATGCATAGAGGTAGAGCATGGTTTTCATAAAAGATGTAAACATACAGTGAAGTCAAAGATGCAAACATTTCATTACATAGTGGAACATTATGCACAGAAAAGCAACATGGTTCTAAACAAGAAATAATAGTGTTTGTGCATAAAATGAAGATAACATATGACAAAAGACAAATGCAGACATCCAGTAGAGCTGACAAAAGTTTAGTTTAACTCTTTATTACAACATACAACGTTCATATATTCAAGTAATAAATGCAGATTTATCAACATTCACGGGTTCATGTTTCCACATTAGACATAATGCAGATAGAAGTTATGTGGGTATTCAATAAAAATTGCTCTTTATTACAACAAACAACTTATATTGATATTCTAGCAAGAAACTATGGAGAAAAAGCGACACCATGCATGGTGGAGTCAACAGAGAGTAAAGATGAAACCCAATAATCATTTGTTACAAAATATGGATACCCAAATTGATAAAACCCCAAAATCAATTACAACATGTTCAAACCAAAAGTAGACAGAGTGTTAACATTGCAAAAGGAGCAACTTATCTATGGAGTTCATGTAGAGAAGCCGTGGTTTTGGAGCCGAGTGCAGTGGGGCAATGCATGAAGAAGCGCCATGTTTCATGGCATTAAAATCAAAGTCCAAGTAGAGCCCACAGTGGAGAGAGCCCGAGCTCTCTATTCTTCACAAAGAACTTGGAGAAAAAGTATGCATCAAGCCCGAGTTTTGTTAACTTGAGTGTTATAAACTAGAGGAGCTCGAGTTTATTTTTCATACTACAACCCACTATCAGTTGGAGCCCTCTCTCGAGGATTCACTCAAAGTCACAGTCAAAGATAAAGATAAAACAAAAAGAGATTGCTATATGTCAGCTCTAGTTCAACTGAAAGAAGCCCATAAAGATGTGCATGAAGAGTGCCATATATTATGTCATGTGAAGACTCCAGTCCAAGAAGAGAGCCCGTGGTGGAGAAAGCCCGAGCTCTCTGACTATTCTCTGACTATTAACAAGTAACTCTAGTGTTATGCATAGCTCAATTTTTTAGTGAACCCAAGTGCTAGGTACATGCAGAGAGTCTAAACTGTTTTAAAACTTCACAATATTACCCACTATATGCAAAGAGCCAGACCACAGACAGAGAGGAAGCTATTTTTTAGCTAAGAAATCACACAGAGAAGCATAAGCAGTGCCACAATCACAACATGGTAGTGCCTTGAGAAGAAACCCTAATATCTTCCCCCAAATGCAGATTTGCCAAATGAAATGCGAAATACAATGCATATGCCAAGTTTTGGAAAACTTTGAAATCCACGGTCAGAAGTAGTAAATGCTCCAGACTAACTGCAGTGCACGACAACCTTATTCAAATGCCACGACAGTACAACCAATGCCACGATGGAGATGAGATTTTTTGCATGGGTTTGGTCATGTTGACCTTAGTTATGGTGTTGAGTTTGGCATGTTGGTGTTAAGACATAGTTAGGGTATATGGGATAGGATTTAGGGTTTTTCATATATCATGGGGATGGGTTATATGGTATTGTTTAGTTTTGAGATATTTTATATGTGTTGGTAATATATTTTGTAAAGATATAATTCAAAAATGCCAACATTAGGGGCTAGGTTTAGGGCATGTATTGTGCCTTAAATTTAGGGTTTTTGGATGATTGAGGACTTTTTTGGAGGGAGTGAGAGTTTCAAATTTACTCATGAGAGAGTATATAGCTGAGCCTCTTATTCAATTTTAAGGGTTCAAAATTTAGGGAAAAGAGGTAGTAGTGAGATTTTTGTTCCTTTGCATCTTTTCCATACATTTTGTAGCCACTGGTTCATGTTTTATGTAGATTGTGATCAAGTGAATGCACATATTCCTTGGCATATTTTGTACTTTCTCATGTAACCATTTTTTATAGATTTTGAAGATAATAAAGCTTGTCCCCATTATTCATACATTTTTTTTAGTTTCTGTATCAATCCTTGCAACTTTTCTGCATTTTAGTGTAATGTGGCTTTCAGCATAGATTAGTGAATTAATTCTTAATCCTATTCTAGGTTGTAAAGTGTAAACCTTTTGCAGAAGCTACATGTTTGTGTTAATCTCTAAGTTATGTTGATGATTAGTGACCAACACTTAGTCATTCACTGAGGCAGTTTTAGTTGGCTAGCACTGTGGCCGAGCTAAAACTATGCAAGGCCTAGTTACATTGCTGAGCCGAGAAGGATATAGCGATGTTAAGTGCCGAGCGATAGAGAAGTCAAGTGTCGAGTAGAACAGTTTTTGTATACATGTTTGGAATAATTGAAACTTCGAGGATAAGTGATCTGGCCGACTTATATAAGCTTTTTAGGCCGACTTATGTATGCATTTAATATTCTTCTACGGAGTTAGTTATGCATTTAATTGTTTTATCCTATGCATGAACATTAATTGTAATACCATCAAGGTATGGTTATTAGATCTTGATCATTGATCTAGATCTCACTATCAGACTTGAACGGATATATTAGATTGCTTCGAAACCCTATTTTTATATGTGTGTGTAAGAAGAGCAGACGAAGTGTGGTGACTGCATTTTCAAGTGAAATGCACAAAGGGTTATTTTGTCAAGAAGCAGATATCAAGCAGAGTGACAACACAGTGAATAATAGAGTAAAGTTATATCAGATTATGAGATCATAGAAGGTACTGGAAAGAGGAGATCTGTCATCAGCATCAGAGTGCATAACGAAGGATCAATACTTGAGACATTCTAATCATTGTATTAGGTAAAAATCTCTTAACAGAGTGGTTCTAGCAGACCTTCCTTTATCTCCTAACATAGTGCTTACTTTATTGTAAGTTGAAATCCTTTAACAGGGTAGATTGTAATGATCTTTAGCTCTTAACTAGGTAGACCTTTAATAGGGTAGATTACATTTTTTAATCAACATTTGTAGCCTTAACATGCACACTTTATTACTATAGTAGTGGAGAATTTTGTGGGTATCATCCCCACCCCAGTTTTACCTATTTGGGTTTCTGGGTTACCAAGTTATTGTGTTATGTGTTATTTATTTCATTGTGTGGATGTTATCTGAGATTACATTAGATTCATATATGTATGAATGTGGAT
>MU223822.1:401857-430954 GCA_018584345.1 Thuja plicata | reverse complement strand
TATATATATATATATATATATATATATCACCGTTTATGTTATATAAAATTTTAAAAAAATGAAACTTTTAAAAATTTGACGGGCGGTAATACCAAAATAAACAATACTTTTTAAACATTTCTAGCAACAAAAGCATTTTAGAAAAATATTCATTTTTTGTGAACATTATCGTAGACATTACGCTTCTGTTAATCCTAACATTGTTGCATAAGTCCCAACAAGTGGGTGTGGCTCCCATTTGATGCCATTTGATATGGTATGTCATGTGAATTTTATGACACCCATCGTATTTTGCATGGATTAGTCGCATCCCTATCTAAGACCTCTCTATAATGAGATAATTGTACTTCATTCATTATTAATTAATTTGATCCTTGACCATTTGACCAATAAGCTTTTGTAGTCTCTTAAATCAATATAATAATTTATCTATTCTTGAGATAATATAATGCACGATGATTCAACTGTAATATAAATAAAATATTGGTGATTGAACAATACGTGTAGAGTTAGCCATGGATAATTTTTTAAACTGTTGCTAGAAAATTTAACATAAATAGTAATATTTGGTTATTGATCATGCAAATCTAGGAGTTTCTTGTTTTTCTCCTCTTTTTTAATTTAATTTAATTTTATTTTTATAGAGGGTTAAAATTTATTCAGATCAACTCAAATAGTACAAAGAAGCAGGCCCAAAGCCAGAACAAGAACATGAAACACCTCTAGAAAAGAGAACTCCCCACATGGGAAATAACTACATAGCTTTGTCCTCCAAAATTAATCGATCCAACAACTCCATGTACTCCGGCTTCAGGAGGCCCTGGCTATCATCCACTTCCCAACCATCTAAGTCCTCTTTGATTCTTATTAAAAGAATATAAGAATTTTGATTTCGCTTTGATTGATGTGGTAATGTCACCATGTATGGAACAACTTCATTTTTTATTATTCTACATATGCATGTGTTTGTGAATGATCATACTTTTTAGTGTATCAAAACTATATAGCCTACTAATAACTTAAAATTCAAGAATTCAACTTATTTTGTGATGATAATTAAATAAAAAAAATCTCTCTTTATATTTTATTAAAAATAATTATTTAATAGAGTGTACTGTATAAAAATGTTAATGATTTCAAAAGAAATAAATATGATATTCTTCATTGTGAATTTTACATCAACAATCTAATCAATTTATTATGCATATGTTTGTAAATGACTTTTACAAGTAATATTATTTTGACTTATATTTAAATTATAACGTACCAATATGTTTGCAAATTACTTTCAATCTATATAATTTTGACTCCCATGAAAATTATAACATGACAACAACTTAAATTGAACAAAATAACTTTCATTACATGTTGGCCTCAAAATGAAAATGTGATTTTTTCTTTGTATTTTATTAGAAGATTTTATCCAAGAAATTATAATGTACAATTTTGTTGTTGTTTGTTTTGATTAGATAAGCATTTGAGAGGGCCTAGACCCCTTATATTTTAGGCATCAAGGCAAATAAGATGTGACAAAAGGCTTAAAAAGATAGATCTATAGGAGGAGAAAGCAACGAAACTCACAAGGAGTGAACCTAACCTAAAGCTTTTGATTAGAATGACTTACTACTGGGAGACAACAACGTTGACCCAAAACAAAGATTACATTTTCATAATGAACGGGTTTTGAAAGGAAACTCGAAACCTTGAACAAACATCTTGAATTTTAAAAAACACAACCAAGGAAGGGGAATACAAGGAACCCAAAAATAGAATAGTTAAGAGCCAATTTCCAACAAAAATTGCACTAGGAAGAAGAGAATTGAGATAGAAGAAAGAATTAGTTTTAGAAAGAACAAAAGAAAGATAATTGAGCCCAAGGTTAAAAAAGCTCACCTCATTGAATAAGAATGTCCCTTGTAGGCAAGAAATAACCTTTCAGTTGCATCCTTACATCTTGGAGACAAAATCCATGTTAGCCCTACCAAATCCACTCAAACCTCGACACCAATCTAGTTGGAAGCTGGAGAAAGGCAAGAACCTACCACTTTGATGGGCCTCAACAATTCTATACCTGGAGCCATCTCTAGAGGATCAAATATAATAAAGATCTCAATATAACTTGCAACACCATTTAGTAGAAAGTCCAGATAAGATGAAAACCAGACCTCAATTTAACTTGCAACACCATTCAGTAGAAAGTCTAGATAAGATGAAAACCTTTTACTCTAAAGGGCTCCATCGAACCCCAAAGTGGTCTCCACCTCAATAGGAGACACCAATAAGAGCTCTAGTGAGGAATCAATCTACATCTTAGTGAGAGACTCAGTAGATACCCACCCAAAAAACTAGTTGGGGGAAAAGGCACATAAGATGCCCATAAGCTCCCTTTAACCACTAAATTAGATCTCCCAACTTCACTTCATAATAATATTTCCCATAAAGAGTTTCATCTACGTTCCAAGGGGTGCAATTGTGAAAATCCTTGGTGGAAAGGGTCATTGAGACCTCACCCCACATCCTCTCAAAACCATAGAAGCACTGATACTAGCATCAACCTTCTCAAAACCACTCATAATAGAGTAATACATTCTACATGCCATAGAGTCCAAAAGATAGAGAACACCACAAAGAGCTCCAATCACAAGCATGTGTTTGAAGACAATAGAACTCTCAAGGTACAAATTAGCAGTAGTAAGCCCAAAAATGGCCTCATACATAATGAAGACCATCAAATAGAGAGATAAGGACATGACATCAACATCAACAATGACAAGGTGCACAATAGCCACACAAGCAGGGTGAACCCAATTACCAATAAAGCCTTTAACGAGAGTAGAGCGCACATCCACCTACACAACTGTAGTAGGGGAATCCTTAGAAGACTCAAGGGATAAGAGAACAAGGGCTAAATGACCCTGTGTAGACACAATCCTGGCCTCGTGAATAGTGCAACAAAAGTCATAGCCAAAAGACAAATTATATTTAGAAGAAATAGGGGCTTTAGAGCTCACACAAAACACTTCTATTGGCCACATGGATACAGATTACAACTACATAAACATCTTAAGAGAGAAACACACTTCTTGCACCCCACATATGCATGCTAGTTCAGTAGCCATATCCACATATGGAGAAACATCCTCATCATCATTCACTTCTTCTTGCCCCTCTACAACTCCACCATGATTTACAATCCCATCACCTCTCCCATTCCTACTCATCCTCCCTAATATCTTGTTATTGCTTATTTAACTTTGAAACATTTATTAGTTAAATAAAGTACTGCATAAATAATTTCAAAATAGAGAAAATCCTTGCAATGTAAATTTTCCTAATTATTAAACCTCCATTTCCAACTTTTTTTTCTACTAAAATATTATTGGCATGGATTTTAGGGAATTTTTAAATTTCTTTGATTATTTTGAGTCAAAACCCATTTTGTAAAATTTGGTAATAGTTAAATGTTGTCTTCTAACCATTTAATTTCTAACCGATGATTAGGTTGCGTCCACAATTTATCATTTCCTTCTTGATCTATTTTTATTTTCAATTTTTTTTGAGGGAGACAATTAAATTGTTTGTGTGCTTGAAATTTTTTGGAAGCTTATTATTTGCTACGAAAGCTTTCTTCTAGTATTTAGAAGATCTTAATTGCTCAAATACATATCACTTCTTTTAGTGCGTTGGACTCATGATCAAATAATAGTAGATGTTCATTGGTTTATTTTGATAAATACATAATTGTCTAAAAGTACAACAATATTTTTAAAATAGGCATCTCTTGACATATTTGAACTATTTTTGTAAAAATAGAAATATATTAATATAATAATTAATAAAATAAAATAATAAACAAATATGATATACTTTACCTGTATTCTTCTAAAGATAGGTCAATTACTTAATCATTGAAATACTTATTTTTTATTTACAAGTACTCCCCAGCCTATCTATGTACATTTTCCCACAAATTTAGAACATTCATTTCTATTAGGTTCTGCATCCGTTTTGCCCGAAAACAAATTATCTTAACTCCCATCGAAAAGAATCGTAGGGCGTCATGGAAAGAGCCTTGCTACCCAAAATTTATCCGCCGCTCCTTGACATTCGTCATTCTTTATTGTTGGCTTCCCCTTCTTTGCCCATTCGAATCTTACATGCTCGTCTAGCACATTCATGGAAGCAGATGAATTCTACCTCCTACTCCAAGACGAGGATTGTGTGCCTGTTTGGGAATAAAGGAGAAAATGATAAGGTGTGTACACAAATTTGTTTTATGAATGTTTTTCTGTTGCATTTCATTTGAATCACGTTTAGTTAACATGGGCTCATAAGCTATATTAATCTTCAGTCTCTGGTCCGTTGGTCATTTTTGTTGTTGTCATGAACCTTACTTCAAGCATTTCTTTGAGGTTTAAATTTTAGACAGAACTTGAACGCCAATTAAGTATGGCAATGCCAAGGAAGTTATGCATAACCAAATGAATCCGGTTCGGACACTAAAAGCATGGAGCTTAGGAATTCATGGGGTTTCTTGTAATGTATATTTCGCGATTTTAAGAATTCTTGATGTTGATGTTATATAGCATCGGGCCTTAAGGCAAATCACTTGTCCAAGAAAAGCGAAGGGTCTTGCATTTGGAAATTGAAAAGACTTGCATGGAGATGTGAAGAGACATCCATTTGAAATGAAGAGACTTGTGCTTGAAATGTAAAGAGTCTTTAGTTTCGAAGATGAAGAGTCAAGTCTTCTACATATTTCTTTGTCTCGCATTATATTGCTGGTTTTGTGTGTAGTAGATGGATTGTTGGTTTAGTTTGAAGCATTGTATACAGATCTCTATTATTTTAACAATAAAGCATCATTTCTTGTGTGGTTGGGGTTTTCCTAGGATAAATATTAGTGTTTTTTTTGTGTCATCTATTCTTGCATGTTGTGTGTTAAGAATATTTTGTTTCTCTGCTATTCTAGTTCATAACATTAACATGGTATCATAGCGGGTTAAGGAAACAACCCAAACTAGAATAGAGCAATTGGATTCTAGAAGAATCGTAATGTCTAATGGGAGTCGAATATGCTGTTCAAAATGAGGGATTCATATGAGAACGTGTAGCTGAAGAGCCTTGGAGGGTAGAATCTCTGATGAAGCTTCTTACCTGGACAGGGAGGATTCTGTCATGTTCATCTATGCTTACATGTTTGGCATTCATGTCTATGAGGATAGCAAATGTACTGGTGTTCAAATTTTTCATTCTCTATAACTGTGTGATGACGAAAGATATATTGGTGGATTGTGAGGAAATTTAGGCAATAAAGAGATAAGTATTTGAATATTGATCATGAATTTTATGTAATTAATTCATGCTATAATATTGAGAATAGTGAATCATGTATGCTTTTAGCATTTATCTGTATATTTTCTCTTTATGAATAGTTTGATTTTGTGATCTATTGCTAATCTCTCTAAAAATGCTTCCAAGACGGATTGAGAAGCAATGAGATGATGAGAGATTACATGCAAAGTAATGCAGGCTATAGAAATGAACATGAGAACGCTGCTTGCAGCGATGGGATTGAATTGATGGCACATAACTTCATTAAAGAGAAAGAACCTATTCGAATTGTCATTGCAATTAGTTTCTTCGAAGAGGAAGAAATGACATTCAGAGGGAGACTATTCAGCTGCAGAAATCAGATTCAGAGGGAGCTTGAGTGGCAGATGTAGAATACCAAGTCCTTTGCAGAGGATCAACAAGCTTGTGTAGCAGTGTGACTGCAAAAGCTCATTGTTGGACAAACATTGGAGCCAATTTCCTGGTATTGTGATAATCAAAGCCATAAGAATGTTGCGCCCCTGTTGAGAGGGAATCTTAGCATTCAGATGATATTTTATATGTTTTAACGTGTTCTTCTCTGAGAGGGAGAAGTTCGAGGTGTAATCCCTTGTTAATGAGTTCTTCTCTAAGAGGGAGAAGTTCGAGGTGCAATCCCTTGTTAATGAGTTCTTCTCTGAGAGGGAGAAGTTCGAGGTGCAATCCCTTGTTAATGAGTTATTCTCCGTGAGGGAGAAGTTCGAGGTGCAATCCCTTGTTAATGCATTCTTCTTAGCGAAAGAAGTTTGAGGTGAAAGCCCTTGTTCCACCCTCTGGGAGTAGCTATGGTGGATACACCCTCTGGGAGTAGCTATGGTGGATGTCATGTGATAGACTCCATGACTTAGCTCTTGTGTTATTCACCCTCTGGGAGTAGCCATGATGAACGTCACGTTGAGATGACGATATCACATTGAGAGAATCCGTGATAAAGTTTTTGGTTTTCTCACAATGGGTGTAGCCATTGTGAGGGTCATGTTGAGAGAATCCATGACATGAGAATCTAGAAAGATACCTCCCTAGCTAAGAGGGAGTGTTGATGTTATATAGCGTTAGGAGTTACAATGCAAATTCTAGGTTTTAGAAGATTTTATAACTTTTCAGACTTAGTCAACTTACAGTAATCAACAGGCTCCTATCAACATTCTCTCGCTCTTTCTATATGACTCTCTTTATCTGCCTTGAACTCTTGACCTATCTCTTTCCCTACTACTCTTCTTGTATCCCCTCTTTCTACCTCTCTTTATTTCTCTCTTCTCTCTCCTCCAAGATCTAGACCTATCTCTCTACCTCTCTTTCTCTCTCACCCTCAAACCCCCGCAAGGGGTGCTACCTTTAACCTTGTTTTGGTGTTCCCCCAAACCCCCACCAAACTATAAGTCTAAGCAAGTAAAAGGTCAGTGATATATCATGATCACAAAAATCTACATAATACATATCCCTTGTAAATCTTTGCATATTTGTAGTTAAAAAAATATTATGGCTGCTATATCAGCCAGGACCTGCATAAGATGCCTTTGTAGGAAGGATTATTGCTCTTTGAGCAAATGAACCATAGACTTGTAGTTTTTGTTTTGATATTTGTTTGGAACATTTGATGCCATGGATTTCATATTTCATGAACTTTGTATATGTTTGATAATATTTATATATCAATTGTGCTATTTCCTGAAGTGGCAATTTGTGTTTGTAGTTTATACTTATGTGATTGATTTAAACTTGTGTTTGTGATCACATTAGCTTCTATTTGAGATGTTATTGTGTTTTTAAGGTTTATTTAATAAAGGGTGCATGAAATAAGTTTTAAATCCTTAAAAATCTATAAATTTCTTGGCTTTTTCACTTTGCCAAGTCTTGTTGAGTTATTGCCAAGTCTCGATTCCCAAGCCAGGTAACCCTTATTGAGTCCAAGTCCCATAACTATGCAATATTGTTAATGGGTAAGATTGCAATGTAACAGAGCATAAAATATTGTGAATGAGGATGTTTTATTTTCAAAAACAATATAGGGGAGTGGACGGAAATGTCATTTTCACAATATCAATATAATGGAGTGTAATGTCCCTGCTAATATAATAATGTAAATATTCCTTAATCCCTTGCAAATATATAATTTAAGTGATTTGCTCTGATACCATTATAATGTTCTGAGCTAAATTTGAGGCAGACATTTTTTATTGGTGAATGAGTCATATATTTTTATTAATATTAAAAGTTTAGCATTATAGTATCGAATAAAACCAGGCGAATCTTTGGACTGAGACCAAACCTTGAAACCATAATCTGCTCCAACTTGCTTTATATGGCTTATACATCATATACAAAAATTGTTCTATAAATTGAGACCTCTCTACTACCAGGAACGGTAAATACAACATATAAATTTTTTGAACAAAGCCCTTCTAAACCCCTATATATCTATATGCATTGAGCATATACAGTCCATTATGACTAAAAATTATACCATTATTATACCAAAATTCTGCAAAAAATCAAAACAACCACACCACCAAAGTTTTCATTTCTTCTTTGCTT
This sequence comes from Thuja plicata, assembly GCA_018584345.1. Lineage (NCBI taxonomy): Eukaryota > Viridiplantae > Streptophyta > Pinopsida > Cupressales > Cupressaceae > Thuja > Thuja plicata. The sequence goes on along the minus strand of MU223822.1, from coordinate 423,046 downwards.
TCCCCATCAGGCTGTTGTTTACCCATTTGCCTCTCTTCTTCTCAGAGTCTACTTCCATCTTTGCCCGCTCCAATTCACGTGTCCGCAGGAAGTCCTTGAGTGCTTCCCACCCAATTTGCGCCTCCGCCTTGCATTCTTGCTTGTTGCTCGACACCTTCCACACTAGAAAAGGTTGCAACGGTGGCTCCAACTCCCCCACCTTTCTCCAGTCACCAGACTGGGCATGAAGGCCCACCCTAGGTTCCACTGTGACCAGCACCGGTTTCACGCCAAAGCACCACTCCTCGTGTACAAATTCCTGCATCACTCACATGGCTTCTTCTTTGCTACCCAGCTCCAATGCCCATGCCATGAAGGCGGATGTGATATCGATGCTCGTTCGATATTGGTGTTCTGAGTGCATAAGCTCTTCTCCCAAAAATATGTCGACTATTTGCCAAAAAATTGGCTCATCCAACTTGAAAGCACCCTTCAAATGTTTCTCAGATTTTCGGCCAAGGAAGGATAATTGCTGCTTTTGGGTGATGAGGGTAAAATTGGATTCCATTTCGCACATCTCACTGCCACCCTTCCTTGCACAAAGCTTCATTACTGAATACTGTCCATACATTGCCACTGGTGTTTTAAACTGCTGTCTTCACGCCTGCCACGTACGCCACCTTTCCATTTCATAATTGCCCAGTCCCTTTGGCAGCGTATGGGTTGTCTAAGAGATCTGGTCCAAGATCTTGGTAATCATCTGCCAGCTCCTCGTACTGATTTGCATTTAATGAGACAGCATATTTTGAAAGGATATGTTGCCATGTCATCTGACGTAAGTGACCTTGTAATTATCAAATGTGGAAAGTAGGATTTTGACTTTTTTAATAAATCTATTTAAATTCCAAGCCAAAGCTTTGCCTTTAGTAATTAAATTTATTAGTATTAACAGGTCACCCTCCAAGTGAACTTTAGACACTGAAAGTTTTTTGGCCAATTTGACTACATACATAGCGCCTTGTGCTTCCGCTTCATTATTCGTTCCATATTTCAGCCTCTTTGCTCCACAGGCAAATATATTGCCATTTGAATCCCTTGCTACAAAGCCCTCACCCGATGGTCCTGAGTTACCTTTTGATGTTTTGTTGAAATTCAATTTGATCCACTCTGTCTCCGGCTTTACCCAAACAACACCCGAACTATTACTTCCATCTGGACCCACCCAGAAAGGCCCATTAACAGGCCTATTTGAGGCAGATATTATGGCAATTTAAAGTTTGGGTTTAAATATCTAAGACCAAAACCTTTTTATTTCAATATTAAATATACAGTACAAAACATAGTACAAAACAGAGATACATTCTGAGGAGCAAAGCTCCATCAGTCCAAAATATCAAACACCTTACTACATAGCGATACTACTGAGGCTACCAGCCATGATAACAGAGACAAAAAAAGGATTAAACATCTGTATTACAGTTACTCCCAATGTAACCCTTTACATTACTGCTGGTCTCACAATAGTTACAGTAGGGTCTATGGTATTCTCAGGATCCACATCTTTAACTAAAGGCCAGTAGTATAATTTGTCTCCACATTTAGCTTTAGGTTTTTCCACATCTGGAGGCTTCTTGATATTGTTCTTGTCCACGAACTTCTTTAGAATTGCAATCTCCTCATTGTTCATATTATCTCTTTCATGTGGGAAGAAATGGGCACTCTTATATCTGTTTTGTACACAATAGTAAGTCCTTTTTTTTCTACAAGATAATAAACTGTCCTTGAGAATATTCTTAACTGTAGAAATCTGCAAAACAATATTAAGGAAGGCGAGTTCACTCTGGAACTCAGTAAGGCACCTTATTTTGCCTTTGAAAACTTTTTCGTTTCTCTTTTTCCTGATAATCAAAAGAACCTCCTTAGTCAAAACTAACCAAAAAGCATTAAGTTCAATAGAAAAGGATTTAGCATACCCATCAAGAATTTTAGACCAGTTAAAACCGTCTTTACAATCCTTGCCAATAAGGTTACCCAAAGACATAGACCAAAGAGAGAAAGCATGTTGACAGCCAAAAAATAAATGTTCAACGTCTCTGTTGTAAACACAGTTCACAAACTCTAGCAGGCTAACTCCTTAAGAAGCAACAACCATATAAAACTAGCTCTTTCTGAGTCACCTGACTTGGCCCAAATATGGGCTAACCTAGCATACCAAACATTCTCAAACCAAGATAGGTTCCAACATTTGTATAACCACTCAACAAAAGCCCTTGTATCAGTTAGTATTTAGTATATAGTAAGTATTTATGTATGTATGTATGGATGTGCGTACGCTGACATTGAAACTCCAAAATATACTGTAGATTTCATTTTATAATTTATTTCCCCAAAATACATTAATGATTACACAACAATGTTTATAGCTCAAGATTATACTTCATACTTCACTATTTGACCTTAACATGACAAACTTTTAATCAATTCTATCAGAAACTAGTGAATCTATAAAATTTCCTTTACACTTGCAAAAATAACAATAAACCCTAATCTAATTGGTCAGGTTACAAATAGAAGACAGATTGTAGAATATATTTTTCCCTAATCTACTAAACCCAATTTAAAAACACTGATTTGGCATTATGAAAGAAAATATAATAAAATAATAATAATAGTAAAATACAAATAAATAAATAAACAAAAAAATAATACAATATAATTATAATATAAAATAAAAATGTTAAAATATATATAACAAATAAACAAACAATAGATAAATAAATAATGATGCAATATAATATTTAAATATAAAAATAAATAAAATAGCAAATCTCTAAAAGGGTCGGCCCCCTTCTTGAAGGATAAAGTCACACCGTTTCACGAAGCGCTCTATATATATGAATTGAAAGGACTTCACTTGCGGGCATCAATCAATTCCAATCCAAAAACAATAACAGGCAAAAATCAGAGCAGATGAAGAGCAGATAAGAGCGATTCCAAATAAGAATGTCAAATTCCAGATAAGGAAGGCGATTCAAATCAGAATCTTGGGTGAATTCAAAGCAGGTGTAAGGGAAAAAGCAAAGACATGCAAATTTATTCAGCAATTTAGGCAGCAATTTAGGGCGAAACAAGTCTGCCCTAGAGGTGTGAAAGTCTGCCATAGAAGCACAAAAGTATGCCCTAATGGATGCGAATTCTCCAAACCTCAGATGCAGTTCAAATAAAAATCAGAATTAAGGACATGGCATGGAAGAATATAACATACTCAGCCAGCGATGATAGTAAGTATTCTACGATATATTTCTGTCATATATACATCTACAGATTTTCAATAAATATTCAGGTAATTACAGCATATAGTCTGATATAAATATACATCTATTCTGGAAATATATAAGCATTTACAGAATTACACATTAAATCATTTACAGTATTAAGCATTTACAGAGTTAAGCATTTATATGAATTATACACGACTAATCTACATTGAACTGTTATGCATAGTTATAGAACACTGTCACCCTAATTAGGCTCTGTATATTCTGTTGCAATATATGTTTGTATGATGAAGAAACCATTCATAAGTCTGTAATGATTAACCATATGAAATGTTTTAGACTAATTCCTCACAAGATAGATAAGCCCTGCGGTGGAATGGGCCATGCTACATCATACAAAGGCTAGAGTCTTGCGGTGGAATGTGCATGAGCTACATCATACAAAGGCAAGGGAATAAGCCCTGTGGTGGAATGGGCATGAGCTACATCATACAAAGGCAAGGGAATAAGCCCTGCGGTGGAATGGACATGGGCTACATCATACAAAGGCACTAATTGTGAGGGATAGTCCATATAGGTGTTAAATACTACTAGTGGACTTCTTTCATATGCATTGTTATCTAAATCTTTAGGTTAGGGTTGGTGTATCTCTTTTATCAATTCATAAGGCTTAACATCAATTATATCATGCTACAAATATAATTAGTTTGTGTATGTATACTTGTTCCTTATTTGGCTACATCATACAAAGGCAAGGGATTAAGCCCTGCGGTGGAATGGGCATGGGCTACATCATACAAAGGCACTAATTGTGAGGGATAGTCCATATAGGTGTTAAATGCTACTAGTGGACTTCTTTCATACGCATTGTTATCTAAATCTTTAGGTTAGGGTTTGTGTATCTCTTTTATCAATTCATAAGGCTTAGTATCAATTATATCATGCTACATATATAATTAGTTTGTGTATGTATACTTGTTCCTTATTTGGTGATTGAAGGACCTAAATTAGGATTTACCTTGTTAAAAGGCATTTTAAGTGGCAACATTATGTCTCTAATTCCCTTACAACTCTTATTTTAATGGAAATTGTGATTCTAGGGTAAAAATTACGGCAATCCTAAATAGGGGACATTACAGATTACACAACAACATTTATAGCCCAAGATTATACTTCATACTTCAATATTTGACCTTTACATGACAAACTCTAATCAATTCTATCAGAACTAGTGAATCTATAAAATTTCCTTTACACTCGCAAAAATAACAATAAACCCTAATCTAATTGGTCAGTTTACAAATAGAAGTCAGATTGTAGAATATATTTTTCCCTAATCTACTAAATGTAATTTAAAAACACTAATTTGGCATTATGAAAGAATGCCTAATTTGCTAAACACATTTGAGCTTTCCCTCCACTTCATGGGTTTGCAAATAGTTTAGAAAACTTTGTAACAACGGATATTATGGCTTAAATAGTTTGAACTTACACCACTTGCAATAAACGTGTTCACTAATGCATACGACACTTTAGAACATTTACTAAATAAAAGGCCTATATAAGCATTACATCAAGATGTTGCAATGTAATGTCCCCTATTGGGACTTTACTCTAAGTTGCCCTAGAATTTCCAAACAAGGTATAGGACATGTTTAAGAATGTAGATTGTCAACTTATATCTGAAATTAGAGCATGCAACCTGGTTAGTCATCATTCTGAAAGATGAATAAATATATGTAATTCCACAATATTATAAATAGAATCCTAAACATCATTATAATTAAATTATTAATATAATGTACAAGGATTCTCTTAAGATCTTCCCCAATAACCCATCTGCAGTATGAAGTACCATGGGGGATCATACAAGGTGCCTCAAGCCTATCCATCAAGTCTAGGAGCACGGAATGACATCCACCATTCGGCCTCCCACTCGCGATTACTCTACTTGAATGGACCCTTATGCTACTTGCGTTCCTTGTATGTATCATATCCCCCGTCCACAATGGGAGGGCATAATGGTTGTAGTCTTAAAGGAATCTTCATTGTTATTATACAAGCCTACTTCATTACTAACTATGCATATATTAGAGGCAATGGAATATCTACATGTATCAAATGAAGACATATAACAAATTAACCAATTCATCATGCAATTCATTATACTTCATACCACAATGTAATGTCCCATTTTCGGGGCACATTATTTCGTGCCATATAGTTAGCCTTTTCATCATGGTCTGGTGGGCTAACCGAGGCTTGGCAGGTGATTAGAGGGATGTTTGGCCTAGGTGTTTTCAGTTTCAGGCCAATCGGATCAGTTTCTACAGGTTTCCATGATACTTACTATTTATAGTAAGTCGACATAACTTAGTTTTTCTGGCTTTTCAGTAGTGGACTTGGAGCGTCTCGCCGAGAGCTTTCCGACAAGCTATCACACGTCTTCATCCGAGTTTGTTTGGCCCTCCGTTTTAACGCTAGAAGATTCCTTACTTTATTTTATTATGTCACTTTATAACCCAACGGTTATATTTATTTAAAAAGTGACTTTAAGTGGAATATGAAGAGACAAAGTGGGGAAACTGAAGAGTCACAGCCGCAACTTTAAAAGAAGACTTGGAGTCTCATTGTGATATGCTTAGTTTTATGAATTTATTTTCTCTTGGAGAATCCAGAGAGCTTCAGCTTTTGGTTCTGAAACCTGAGGACAGAAACCTTCAGACTTTCTCGGTGGATTGGACGGAAACCCAGTTCATCTCCAGTGCGGATTCACAACAGAGTTCGCCATTGCATTTCCAGGTTCCTTTGTTACTTGATATTCTGTTGCATGTTGTAGTTCGGATTTGGACTGTTGGAAATCCCCTTGTTATTGTATTGCTGTTGTATGATGCAATAATATTTGCTGAGGGTTTCAATGGAACATATTGCTGGTTTATTGTTATCGAATCAATGGTTTATTGCATGCATTTAAATGTTTAAATCTGTATGAGATAAATTTGTGGAAATTTGGAAAAGACCCGGTTTGGGTCATTACAGTGGTATCAGAGTTGGTTTTCTTGCCAGCCTGTGAAGTTTTAGCAGAGACAAATTTATAGAAGGGTTTTGCTTGCCCGCCTGTGAGGTTTTATGAGTAAAGAGAAGTACAACTTGATTGATTGTCTGGAAGGGTTTATTTTATCCTCTGGAGATAAATTTGCAGGTATTTGAAAAGGTTTTATATGTGAATGTGAGCAGAAGTTTGTAGTCAGCGAAATAATCTTGAAGTGTGTTTGCAGAAGTTTGATGGCAAGCCTGGCAATTAATATTTCCATACGTATCTCGGGAATATTTCACTCTAGGCTGAATAATTATATATTAAAGTCTGCATGATTTATATTTGCCAATAGCATCAAGGGAGCCACTATTTGGGCGTTTGTATCTTGTAAGCTATTCACGGGAGGTGCTTGCTTATGTGAAATATTAAAATGAAGTTAAAAGTCGGAGATACATCCTCGTTTTTGAATTAATATTTGCATTTCTAATGCTTGTTAGAAATATTGCCGTGGGAAATAACTATCTCAGTGGACCCCGCTCGGAATAGTGGAAGAATAAATTGTCTTACGGTGCATATGGCGGCTCATCTAACTCAAAACTTCTAAAGTTTGAACAAATATTTGTATCCACAAAACATTTTTCAAGAGCCGCATATGAACTTATCAGGTTCATAACATTTGGGAATATTTTATAAAGTTTGGGAACTTATTTATTTATTGGTGAAATAATCTATTGCTGGCTCATTTTTGCAAACCATTATATTTCACAGCGGAAATATGAAGCAGTTTATAACATTCAGATGAGGATTGTTTTGGAGTTTCCATGAGAAGCATCCGCAACGACTCTCGTTCCACTCTCTGAATTCATCTTATGGAGAGTTGACAGTGTGAAAGATGGTTGTCGCATAAGCCATAATACTAGGCACGACAAATTTGAAGCAACTTCTGGCGCAGTGTAAACATTGGAGTTCGTATGGGCTTCGAATTCACGCTTTTACCGCTCTGTTTCTTTCTATGCCATTCCTTGCCACATTCGTGGGGACTCCAGGTTTTTTGCTGTAAGTGGCAGAACAAAACAAAATCCATACTTGATCCTCTACGTTTCTCATTGTTTAGTTGAAAGTTTACTTACAGAGTTTCGCTTGGAGTGAAGGAAATCACACCAGGCTGATGCCAGTAGGTAATGCGTGGGAGAACGAAGATATGTGGAGTGCATGTGCAGACGTTACTTCCAGCAATTGAAAACATAAATATCAGCAGTCTACGTAGCAGACATATTAGAGTCGACAGGAAGGAAGAATAACAACTCTCAACACCAGTACCTCTGCCCGTCCTATCATTTTGAAAACTACCTATCAGCTCTTGAAGAACTAGTAACAAGGAGAGTGTTGAGCCGCGTTACATGCATTAGGACCACATTGAAGTCTCTCGGGGGCTGTAGTGTTGATACCAGAGGTCGCGTGACTGTTGTTGGAGTGAAAGCCGAGCCTAAATAAAGGTGCATGATCATTAGTCTCGACCATTCTGAAATATTTATGCCTGTAGCTTAATATGCGTTGGAATGAATGTTGAAATTAAATTGCTCAAATCTGAAGTACTTATTATTCAAATCTGAAGAATTACTTGATGTTTGAAACAATATATTTATATGCAATCCGATTGCATCAGTTGTGAGCTTTGTTGGAATTAGTGCCAGTTAGAGGTTTGTTGATATTCCTTTGATTGATATTAGTGTGCTGAGTACATGAAAGATAATTTTTGGTGAAATTCCCATCAGCCACAATGATATCTGAATTTTGACGATGTCAATTCATATGGCTCATTGCATTTGTAATAATTTTCCATGAAGGCCTAATAGTGGATTTCTCTACAATGCTGTCAGTTTTCATTCGTCCCTTATTAGCGTAAGACTGTCATGTTCTCCGTAATTCTTATAAAAGGAACACATACATCAGAAAGACATTTGAAATATATGTTCTGTACCTGTTAGAGAAAATGTTGACATGATACAAGACAAAATACCCTTTGGGTATTGGGAAAAATAACTGGAGTGTAACAAGGCAGGGCATTTCAGTAATACAGTAAAAGAGGTCAAAGGTCAGTACCTTATGATGGAGCCCTGATTTCATAAAATCTGGACATCCATTTGTTTACCATTTTATCTATTATATATATATTTTGATCTTACTTTTCACTGTGTTAATCCTTTTTTCTTTTTAAGAATTAGACTTTCATACTAAATAAGTTTCCATACTATGGCTGGTAATAATATTTATATGCTATGATGATTGGTTATTATGTCTTATTTCAGAATCAAATCTTACTTTGCTGTTATACAGTATTGTATATTATCGAGTCTACAAAGGAAGGGCATACTGGAACCATGTGCTTTACAAACACAATAAAATTTGTCTATTTTAAGTTTTTTCAGTGAAATTATGTCCCAGATTCAGCAGATGATGATTAGCAGCATATAATTATATATAATTTGATGTGCCAGATAATATATAAGCTGCCAGTGACTAAGAATGTAACAGATTAAGAACGATAAGATAGGGATCAAATCAAAGCAATGATATATATGAGAAATCGCACCATGTACAGAATTCCAGATTACTTCAGACAGGGAGAAGATTAACTGCATAGTTCAAAGCTGGAACCGTCTGAAGATATATACAGAGGATGGTGACCAGTATGGGAATAAAGATGTGCACGGGAGTGGAAACATGCACCAGGAAGTGATCTCACAACAGTTTAAAAGGGTCTGGAAATACACACAGGAGGAAGTCACGCCAATAAAAGAAGCACAGGCCTGAAAATATATACAGACTTATCGGGCATTACAAAAGATGTTATCCAATGACTCTTAAATCATATTGGCAGTCGAACGTGAGGTCTCCAGCTTCCTTCTTGTTCTGTTTAGACAGCGTGGCATTTGACTGGCCCCATTGATCCATCTAGTGCATCTCATATGATAACAAAGCGGTGGGACATCCACGTCCTCTTTAACGCCAGCAGTGTCACAGTGGTTGAAACATTTGCACCTGGCAAATGTCTATGGCTAAATTTCGGTTGCTAAATTGAAGCATACTATTGCAGTCTAATTCTTGGAAGCACCGATTAAAATTTGAAATATATCGGGCTTTTCATAAAGTGGCTGAACGTCTTAAGATATTCAAGACGTATGCGAAGAGATGTCCACACGGAACAGAAAAAAAAAAGTGCATCTGAATAATGAAGAATGGAAGAGGATATGAATCGTGGGGATCTAAGTATTTGGAGTGACAGTCCATAAATTATATCCGCCGCTTGTTTTACCAGAAAATATGCTCGTGTCACATAGAGGAGGATAATTACGAAAGCTTTGAAATTAAATCTTTAATATCAAAGCATATTATAGTTTAAGCAAATATTAGTTACTTGTTATGAAGCGGTGCATCCTTTTGAAAAGCAACCGCATATCTTTTCATTAAGATATAAATGTAAAGTCAAAAATCAAACAAGCAGAGGAGGGCCCGTTGATAAAAACTGGAAAAAGGGACATGTAAAAATAACATATGATATTTTAACTTTAGCAGAGATATAATACTTTTGAACTAAGCTGGTAAATTCGCTTTGAGAGTGAATATATTTTTATTTGCTGAGCGTTGATACAAATTGATCAGGTTGATCATCTGCAAAGAGCGTCCCTGATTCGATTTCATTTTCAGGCATAATCTGTAAGCAAGTGTAATTTGTTCATGCGGATTAGAGTTATTTGAATTATTTCTTAGTTGTGTCCTTTATAAATATTTTAATGATTTCTGTAAATATTTTATTGTTCAGATAAGTGGATGAGGTTAATATTGCATTTTAAATTAATAAACGTAAATACTGTGAAATATTTAATTGTTCATTTATTTACGTCTAGTTTGTCTCCGCATTAAAGGAGTTAAAATACATCCTAGATTATTTTTAAAATTGCATTAATATAATTAATCCGTCGCGTCTGAATTACTAATTTATTTACAGTTTAAATTCTTTTAAATTTTATAGAGTTGTATGTTTCAACTTTTAAATATTGACTCTGTCTGCCCAATTAAATTAGACACTGATCTTCATTATTGCTCCAGAGTTGTTATTTATATGCTGGCAATTGTTTCATATTCTGCTATTAATAAATATATTATACTCATTCATAATTACACTTTTACTTTAAAATTATTCATATAATCACATAATTGTTTATCTTTTTGCAATACAGAACTTGAAATATTGCTTTATATAATCGTACAGATTGGCGTTATTTCAGCGATTCAATATAGTTGTGCAAAATTAAAAGTCTCTTGTCATCTTGCCGTTAAGGATTCTTTTCGAATACATTAATATTTTAACCATTCTGCTATAAGCATCCTGGGCTTAAGTATTTTGGTTCAGGAACAGGTATACCCGCCTTGGCCTTGCAGAGCCAGAAGTGCAGGGAACTCAAATCATACCGTTCAGTTCCGTCAAGTTGGACGTAGCCGGTTGGATATTCTGATATTAAGTTGGCGAGGCTTGCAAGATTCCAATCCGTCGGTTTTGAGAACCAACACCTTATTTCTGAGAATTTCCCAGAAGAAGCTGATATTAAGAGCAAAATATCAAACCCATGCAACTGAGTTTGGAGCAGAACAAGCGGGGATTATTACAGAGAACTGAAACTCGAAAAATCAGAATTCTTGCAACCAATTGTTTTGAGAACGACCAGTTAAGATCATTCCAGGCAGCTACAAGTTAATCGAAAGATTTTGAGCAGTGTAAGTCTGATCATTCACCTGCAGAGACAAGTAGTATCTAGCAAGGAAAGATGCATGGTTTGGAAAAAGTCCTGAAGGGTCTTGCTAAGGTACAACAACAGTTAGCCCTGATTTCACAACCTGATGAAAGGACAAAAATACTTGGCATGTATGATGAGTATAACACACTTCCTCCACAGGTTCAGAGAGATTTAACCTTCTCTAATTTCATGGACTTTCATCCCAAGCTACAACACAAGACCTTAATGGGAAAGAAGCAGTGTCAGGATTTGGCTCGAGATCTACTTGCACATGATAGGTGCAAAAATTTATATGAAGAGTTTCCAGCTATCACTAATTAGCCCATAAGTGAACAAAAACTAAACTAGTTATTGAAGAAAAGCCTTATGAGGTTGTCATTGAAGCAGGAGATTGCAAAACTAACATTGAATCAATGCATGAAGGGGAGGCTAAAGAAGAGGCAGCAAATCTAGAGGTTACAGGATGGTTTACTAGAGAAGAGCAACCAACCTCCCTTGATTCTCAGCCTACACTTGATCACATAAAAGATGGAAAAGATTTGGTTAAAGATTGTGACCACCTGTTGGATGTCTTTAGCAATTCATGTAATGAGGAGTCATGTGACTTCTTTAGCAGCACATCACTTATGTATAATGCTGATTTGGATGACCCATTAGATAATGCATCCCAAAATGACAATGACGAGAAGCATGCCTTGGAGAGTCAGCTGAAAGTCAATAATGATGCTATTACTGCAGCTCTTGTTCACCATGATAGCACTCACCAGATTATTGAAGATCTTTACAGGAAAGCTCAGAAAGAGACGGGACAAGGTGGTACAAGGATTGGATCTTATGTTGCAGATTTACAAGGGGTCAAAACGGCTTTTGAGGATTGGAAATCAGAATATCTGTGTTTACTTTCAGACCGTGACTACCTATTACAGGTTGCGGGAGAATATGCTGAGCAGTTGAGGGAAAATGAGGATGAGGTTACTAAGCTCAATAGAGATCTTAGTGTTACTCAGGGTACATTGGAAGACACCCGTATTGCTCTTCAGGAAGCAAGAAATCAGATTGTTGTCACTAGCCAGTACAGGGAACAAGACGATAGGGAAAGGTTCAAATTCTTTCAGGAGGTGATTCAGGAACTTGATAGCATACAACAAACCTATGACTTGGATAGCTGTCCCAAAAGATCTTTGGATCATCCAAAGTTTCTTTATGAGCTAGATAACTTTCAGGCGGTCGACAATTCCTTGTTTGAGATGGATGCTGATTTGACATTTGATAATCCTTTCTTTGAGCTAGATGAGGAGGGAATTTCCTATTCCCATGACGAGGATGAGCTTGATTGCAGGATCTAGGACCCAGGTTCAGTTATTAGAGGTGAGTCTTGGTCACCAAGTTGGAGTAGCAGGATGAGCTCAGTTGCTGAGCAGTGTGGTTTATACACCAACAGTCCAGGATTGACAGTTATATCTTGTGGCATGATGGGTGATATGCTTTTCCTTGCACTACCTCACGTTGATGGTGAGATGTCTCGTGTTGGCGAGCATCCCTTGGATCATTCCTCTTTCCACACAGCCGCGACTCCCTTACATTATCATACTGATTCATCCAATGCTTATGGTAATTCTATCACCACATATTTTAAACATGATGATGATGATCGGGTAGAGCTTATTCAGTACGGGGTTATCGAGCTTGGTATGATGATTATGCTTGCTAGGGTGAATTTTTCACACCATGGTATACATTGTATGACTCCGGGTATGGAGAGGCAGTTATGGAATCCTTATGCTGATTCAGGAACGCTAGTAGAGTTGGTTAGTGCATCGCATGTTGGCCACATTGTATGGGATGCATTTGGTTTTCCTTTCAGCTCACCTACGAAGAACTTTCTTTCCCGATTATTGCAGAGGTGTGGGGTGAGTGATTGGTTTGGTACGCTTCCCTACTTGCAGGTGGAAGCCTTGTCCGACAGTCTGGGTACCTTGCCTCTTCAGTACAGTTTCCAGTTCGGGCGACGGATCAGAGGGGCAGTGTTATGGCAGTTGGACATTTTTGGTGATTCACTCAGTATGGGCGTAGGGCATCAGGATATTTCAGCCAGCTGGGGAGATGGATGGCCCTTTTGCTTATGGGATCCAGGAGGGATCCAGGAGGGACGTACTTGCGGTTGGTATTTATTCAGGGGGTCGATTGGTGTGAGGTTTGGTTTCCCCCTGCATCTGACCGTAGAGGTGCTGGTGATCTCAGTTGGAGTGAGGTTCTCAGTTTGGTCGAGGACTTTCTCACAGATGATGGTGGCACATGGCAAATTGGTACGACTGATTTTGCAGTGATTTGGGGTCTTGGCATTAGATTGGTTGTTGTTTGTTGCTGTGTGAATGGCTTCACAGGTCAGGGCATAATATCTGTTTCAGTTTCACACGACAGATTGGTGGAGCAGCTTCCTTGAGGTTGGTTTGGGATCTAGGTATTATGATCACAGCATGCAGATATGGATTGCTTGAGGGCAAGCAATCTCTGAGAAGGGATGATTTGTAATGTCCCCTTTTCGGGGCACATTATTTCGTGCCATATAGTTAGCCTTTTCATCATGGTCCGGTGGGCTAACTGAGGCTTGACAGGTGATCAGAGGGATGTTTGGCCTAGGTGTTTTCAGTTTCAGGCCAATCAGATCAGTTTCTACAGGGTTTCCATGGTACTTACTATTTATAGTAAGTCGATAGAACTCAGTTTTTTTTGGCATTTCAGTAGTGGACTTGGAGCGTCTCGCCGAGAGCTTTCGGACAAGCTATCACACGTCTTCATCCGAGTTCGTTTGGCCCTCTGTTTTAATGCTAGAAGATTTCTTACTTTATTTTATTATGTCACTTTATAACCCAACGGTTATATTTATTTTAAAAGTGACTTTAAGTGGAATATGAAGAGACAAAGTGGGGAAACTGAAGAGTCACAGCTGCAACTTTAAAAGAAGACTTGGAGTCTCATTGTGATATGCTTAGTTTTATGAATTTATTTTCTCTTGGAGAATCCAGAGAGCTTCAGCTTTCGGTTCTGAAACTTAAGGACGGAAACGGCTTTCTCGGTGGATTGGATGGAAACCCAGTTCATCTCTGGTGCGGATTCACAACAGAGTTCGCCATTGCATTTCCAGGTTCCTTTTGTTACTTGATATTCTGTTGCATATTGTAGTTCGGATTTGGATTGTTGAAAATCCCCTTGTTATTGTATTGTTGTTGTATGATGCAATAATATTTGCTGAGGGTTTCAAAGGAACATATTGCTGGTTTATTGTTATCGAATCAATGGTTTATTGCATGCATTTAAATGTTTAAATCTGTATGAGATATATTTGTGGAAATTTGGAAAAGACCCGGTTTGGGTCATTACACACAATATTAGACCACTAAATAAACCGCTGTTTGCTATATTAATTTCTGAGTTTTGGTAATCTTGAATATGATTGAATGCTCACTGTTCTTCTTTGATGTTTGAATGATTAATATAGGTTGGTTGAATTGATGGAAGAATTGATCGCTGGTATGTTTGCTTGATTCTCAATTGATGTTTGATGGATGATTGAATAATTTCCTCTGATATGATAATTTGATATATTAGTGAATGATGATTGAATAAATGAGAATTCATAGAGTGATGAGTGATGATTGAGTGAGTGCTGATTTGATGAGTGATGATTGAGTGAGTGCTGATTTGATGTATTGGTGAGTGATGATAGATAAGTCCCTTGAGAGCTTGGAATGATTTCTCCTTTATACTTTATTGGTGAAAGGGTCACCACCTTTCATAAGAATAGAGTCACCACCTTTCATTGTTGCCTTTGAGAATAATATATTATTCCCCCAAATTGATCTGCTTCCATCCTCCTCAAACGAAACCTTCTCCCCTTTATTTCTTCCAATTTGAGGGAGAAGTCACACCTCTTCATTGTGTCTGCCCTTTGCAAGAGTCACAACCTTTCACAATTACCACCCTTCAAAGGGGCTACAACCCTTCATCATTGCTGCTTTTTGAGAGTGTCAACCTTTCATAATTATGACCGTTTGGAAGAGTCACCATCCTTCATAATTTCTACCCTTTGGGAGAGTCACGAACTTTCACAAGTACAACTTTTTGAAAGAGTCACAACCCTTCAGCATGTCTGCCCTTTGAAAGAGTCACAACCTTTTGAGAGAGTCAAAACCCTTGATCATTTCTACCCTTTGGGAGAGTTGCAACCTTTTATAATTGCAAACCTTTGAAACAGTCACCATCCTTCATAACTTTTGCCTTCTTAAGGAGTCACTTCCTTATTTTCTTCTCTATTAATTCTGTCTTGATTCACATCTTCCCTTTTCTTTTCCTCTCCTCCTTTAAATGAAGTTATCTTCTCCCTTACATATCTCATGTTTGAGGGAGTCACAACTTCTCATCTCATGCCTTTTGTTTAATTTTATTTGTTTATATTTATAATTTAAAATTTATTTTTATTCTTTTTTATTTTAATTTTATTATTATATCCCAATTCAAAAAAAAGTGGACATTATAGCCCTTCCCAAAATTGCTTGTCCTCAAGCAATATCAAATATATCTAGGTCTTTTGATGCAAGGGTCCCCAAACTAATCCTTAGATCTCTTTGTGATATATAGAGCTTCTATTGCACAACTTTGATGTTATCTAAAGACATCTTTGTCTTTAATTCATTTGTGAGTTATCTCAACAAGTTTTCCCTCACTTGCATAATATCACAGATACCTCGAATCGTAGCAATGGTGTGCTTTCCACATGTTAAAATGAGAATTAGATGCATGACATACATCTAGAATGTTGTGTGTTTTAAAGAATGGAGCATATGCATCTCATTTTTAATTGGAAAACAAGAATATGGATCTAGAAACAGTTATAAGTATTCACACATGAAATAACTTGCTGAAAACACATTAGACATAAAGCATACATACGGAAAGCATGCACACTCATGAAGTAACAATGCTGGAAACACCTCAAACACACACACACACACACACACACATATGCAGAAGATGTGAAGCATATCCATAAATACATATGAAACATAGACTTAAAAATCCGTAAGGCATGGAGTATACACTTTAGACATGAAGCATGAAGTACACCCACGAATACATGTAGGGCATGAATCATACACATAAGGCATGGAACATATACTAGAATACACACAAGGCATGAACCATACACATGAATACACATAAGGCATGAATATATGTAAGCCATGAAGCAATATAAATGCACGTAAGGCATGAAGTATACATGTCAAACATGTAAGCCATGAAGCAATATCCATAAATAAATGTCAGACATGTAAGGCATGAAGCAATACACATAGATATACGTCAGACATGTAGGGCAAGCATCAATACACAAAGGCACAAAGCATACGAGGAATGTTATCATGGACTAAACATGTTGAAGTACATCAGTGGTGAAGCAAACACAAGACATACATATGAAGGGCATGCATATAATACACATGGAGTAAGCATGCTTATATTAGACATAAGTAGTTAAAGGCACATATGTATAGGAATGCAATGTCATACTCAACTTTATTTTTGACCTACTTAAGAAAAGGCCTGAATAGTTAACCCTAATTAAGTGGCAGTTTAAGTAGGTTTGTCCTATAGGTTGGCAGGATTATTGCTTTGATACCAATTGTAATGCCCCCTATTGATACCAATTGTAATGCTCCCTATTGGGACTTTAAGTTGCCCTAGAATTTCCAAATAAGTTATAGTTATGTTTAAGAATACAGATTGTCAATTTATATCTGGAATTAGAGCTTGCAACTAGATTAACCATCATTATGAAAGATGAATAAATATATGTAATTCCACAATGTTATAATAGAATCCTAAACATCATTATAATTAATATAATGTTCAAGTAAGATTCTCTTAAGATCTTCTCCAGTAACCCTTTTGCATTATGAAGTACCATGGGGGATCATACAAGGTGCCTCGAGCCTATCAATCAAGCCCAAGAGCATGAAATGACACTTGCCATATGACCCTCTAGCCTCACTCGGGTTACTCTACTTGAATGGACCCTTATGTTGCAGGCATTCCTTGTATGTACCATATCCCCCCCTCTACAATAGTGTAATGTCCCCCTGGGATTGCCCTATTTTTTGCCCTAGAATCACATGTTCCATTAAAATAAGATTTGTAAGATGGTTAGAAATACAATTTTACCAATTAAAATGCCTTTTAACAAGATAAATCGTGATTTAGGTCCTGCAATCACCAAGAAAGGAGCAAGTGCACATATATACATATGTATAAACTAATTATATTATTAGTGTAATATGATCAGTCTTAAGCTTGTTCATGGGTTTCAAAGGGTTAATCCTTCTCTTCGTAAGGTGAAATGTGGGTGGCAACCTCCAGACGAAGGCTGGATAAAAATTAATTTCGACGGAGCGGCCAGAGGCAATCCAGGCACCTCCGGGTGCGGCTGTGTAGCACGGGATTATGAGGGCAACACAGCGGCTATCGCTGCAAGGAGGCTTTGTGACGGGACTAACAACGAGGCAGAGTGTGAAGCCGCGAAAGAAGCTACCTTACTGGGAGTGAAGATGGGTTTCCGGAAGGTGCACTTGGAAGGCGATTCCGAAATCATCATTAATGGGATTAAGAAAGGCAGAATGGAGTCATGGCATCTGGACAAACACATTCAACAGATACGGTGTTTTATGTTGAAATTTGAAGATTTCCGGATTTCCCATGTATATAGGGAGGCAAATGTGGTGGCCGATTATTTGGCCAACTTGGGTGCAAATCGCCCCCATGGGAAAGAGGACGAAATATTTGAAGATTTCGGTCTTCTCAAGTTGGATTAACTTGATACCGATCTTCTCTCATACACCGAAGGAGGCATGTTTGAATTACTTCCCATGTTTTATAATTATGAGAGTGCAATGCATCACATTCATTAAGACCGCACGAAGGAAATTATTTCGTGGCGTGTCTCCAGAACTTTCTTGGGAAGCATTTAAACTTGGAAAGGCCTCGACACAAATCACATAGTGCAGGGTTTTCAACAGAGCAAAAATCATGGAGGCTAACTTTGCTTTGGAATCAAGCAACCAAACACAGGCTTACAAAGGGAACATCACGGTTCGGCGACTGAGAAACATCTTTCTGTTTGAAGGCCAGGCCTTCATGAGCTCAGTCATGGATTTCTTTGGCCCGGAATACCTGGATGACTACTGGAGAAGGTGGTCGAACTTGGACATCGCCTCGCTTTTTTGTTGCTCTGGCCCTTTCGGTGGGGGACTCGAAGGAAGAGGTCCGAACAGTCGTGGAAGCCTGCATTGATCCGCAGTGGCTGGAGGGTTTTGAAGAAATTTTGAATAGGGCTAAGCTAGGTGTTGGGATGCACATGGGAACAGACCCATGGAGGCAAATTGGAGGAGGAGCGACGCCTCTGCAACCTCTGCTCGTGTGGTCATCTGCGACCCCAAGGGAAGTTCATATACCGAAGGCCACGAAGGCATGGCAGAATATAATCAAAATGCTGCAGGAGTATTCGGAGGAGCAGGAGGATGCAAAGAACGTGCGCACAAAGACGACTTCCATCAAAAGTGTGAGACCACCCGGTGAGCCGTTGAGGCATCAACTGAGCAGGGGTGGAGGCGCGGTGATGGGGGCCAATGCAAGTGCAGACATATGGGTGGACACATCACTCCTCGGGGAGAAGAAAAAATGGGCTGCTGGTCGACCCCGGTCTTCAGTTGCAGGGGATAGATCCAACCCAAATTTCACCAAGGAAGAATCAAACGCCTGGTTCAAAAAGTAAGATGGTGGGGTGGTCACGTGGCGAGAGTTTTCCATGGTTTTTGTGACTATTTTGTGGTGTATCAGGGGGCTGATGTTTTGATGCATCCTTTTTGAGTATAGGGATTTAATATTCCCCCAATTTTGTATGTTCTCTTCCTTGGGATGTTTATATCCCTTTGTCTCGTAGCACTATTGTGAAAGTCTAGATGTCGGGTAGGAAAGTTTGTGGGTTTGTAATACGGCAGCCATCCGGAAAACTGGCCTTATGATGTATTCCTTATCTTTATCAATATAAATGCTAAATGTTACCGATCAAAAAAAATAAATATGATCAGTCTTAAACTTTACAATTCAATAATTAAATAAATGTATAACCCTAACCTAGAGATTTGGTAACAATTAACAAGACATAACATTACTCTACCCTACTCACCCCATATGATTAGGGATCACAATAATTCTTTCGTTTGAGTTGGGGGAAGGATTACAATAGGGTGCCCTTAACTCGACCCTAGAACCAAGAGTGAATTCTCTTGTCCCTCTTGGCCTCATGCTTCATGAGCTGGTGTACCTAGTAAGGCCTCACTGTTCCCCCTTATTACAATTACTTCCCATCCATATGGACTATCCTTCACAAATAGTGCCTTTGTATGATGTAGGCCATGCCCATTCCACCGTAGGCCTTATCTCCTTGCCTTTGTATGATGTAGCCCATGCCCATTCCACCGCAAGACTTATCCCTTGCCTTTGTATGATGTATCATGGGCCATTCCACTGCAGGACTTACCTATCTTGCGAGGTGTTAATATAATGCAATTAAAAATATAAATACACACAATATTCTACCCAAGTCACATATTCCATATGTCCATATATCAAACTGTAGATATGAATAAGAAACTATCTAAATATAAACACAATGCATCCTATCTTAGAAGTATGATACTATATGGCTATTTGTCGTGAGTGATATAAGCAATCACAATGTAATGTCCCCTTTATGGGACATTAGAAAGTTAATTAAATAATAAATTAAGTTGTCGTAATACATTGGCAGCTTAATTTAATTATCTAATAGAGCAAGTAAAGTGACTTATTTTACCAGCCAGGATTATAAAATATAACTCACTTTATTTCAAATTAAAAGACAATGAAATGGAAGGTGAAGAGATAAGTTGGGAAAGTCAAGAGTTTCTTGGAGATTGCTATAAAAGTTTATGGAGAGGATGATTCAAGCATGTTCACATTTTTTATTGCATTTGATAAATCTGTTGATGCTTGTCATTAACAAGAATTGTCTGGAGACGGAAATCTTCAAGAGTTTGATAGAGGAGCTGGATGGAAACTTGGTAGATTCGCGATGTAGTCTACATTTAGGCTAAATTGTGGAGTTTTCATTTGAAGATAGTGGTGGTACCCTAAATTTTGAGAATTTAGAAGTCCCAATCCATTATCAAGAAGTAAGTTTCTCCATACTAAAAAAATCAAAGGAAGGAAGCTTTATGACACAATTAAATAGAACTAACTAATTGAAGCCTTAAAAAAATGCTGGAATTTTAACTTGCTACAAAGATGATGCCGACAGAGGCTTAAGATGGTCGAATTTAAAAAATCTAAAAATGACCCAGTTCGGGAAATCAAATATCGTATCTCCAGCAGAAATATTAGCTTTTCAAGGGGAGTTTTGGATTTTCGACCAAAGCCAAATCTGAAAGTTAGGTAGTTATTTTTTACTTAGTTATTTGTTTTTTCAAAATAATTTGTAATAAGGGTTGTGTCTTTTCACCTTAAAGAGGTGTGAAATCCACTCAAACACATATATATACATAATTTAAAATGTAAAGACAATACAATATAATACAATTTCACATATTTGGATAGTTTTGGATCAACAACTATAACATGGACCTAGATGTACTTTTAAAAAAAAAAAACAATAAAGATAAGTCCTTTTTCTTCATATATGCAATTCTTTCATTAATCATTTTACAATTAGTCCCTCGGATAAACCAATAGAACTTCTTCAAAGTGATAGTTTGATGTGCATGCTTCCTGATTTGATTCATAGTCTATATTTTCAATTGATTTTCTTATTTTGCATGGTTAAATTTTGTTGATTGAGGCCTCAGTCAATTGGGCTGTCATCTGAGAAGTATTACCCTTTTAAAATATCTCTGAATTTGTTTTAGGTTGCATGTACATTCCATAACACCTTTGAAGTGATAAGTTTTCTTGTAAAACTGTCTCTGAGGTTGAACATAAAATTGGAATGATAGTGACTCTATTGCCCATG